>JAOWBW010000765.1:562500-644808 GCA_026119855.1 Campanula takesimana | reverse complement strand
TGTAGGGGGACGTTGCACGGCCTTGATGAGTTACATAGGACGGGCAAGATGGGTCGGGGAAGCCCTTTGCTCTTGACCATATGGCTCCGAGAACACTTCAGAATTTATTCTCCGGATGGTGATTTGTCTCCTTTTGCTGTTCATAGGAGGAAGTTGTTGATCGGGATTTGTCTGAAGATGATTGGAAGAAATTCTTTGCCTCTCGGTGTGACCGCCGATATTGAGTGGTGTCCTCCTTCTTGGGTCTTGTCCTTTTGTGGAATGGACTCTGGTTTTCAGCACGTGGTTGTACCGGTTTGAGAGATTCTTCATTTTACCAGCCAGAGCGGTTCTGCTGGCAGTCGGTCGCCAACAGACAATTCTCCGCTTTCAACGAGGGATCAGTGAATGCCGTTTCGCCCCAGTTGCTTACATGGGTCCTGACTTCTCGAGTGAGCTTCAGTCGGCTTGGGAAGATGACCGCAATCGTTGGGCTTTTGCTTCTCTGCATCGGGGGAGTGTATTCCTTCCCGAGAGCTACTTGGACGATTTATTTGGCACCTTTACCGCGGCAATCACTTGGGTTGATGTGCTTCGTGCCGAGTTGTTGGGACATGGTTTGAGCCTAGCAGCACTTTGAGATATAGAGAGGCTGCTGCTGATTCGAGTAACATTCTCGCTGACCCTTTCGGTACTCCTTTGGATGACTTTTATTCTAGGAGACGTGTTGCAGCACAGAAGGTTTCGGTGCGTATTAGTGCTTCTTTGTTACCCAAGAAGAAAAGGATGAGAGACGATCGGGTGGTCCTTCGAAAGCTAAGAGAAAATTGGATTTTCTTAGTACCCTAAGAGATTGCAATTAGACCACTTTGTTTTAGGATTTAATATTTGATGTCTTTTGTTGCTCAATAAATAAATCCGTGTAATGGTTGAATAATTCATTGAATGAATAAAAAATTGCATTTTGTTATTTGAAGTGAATGGGTATTTTTGAATATGTTTTTAGACCGCACCCGAAGGTTGCCTACGTTCCTCCATTGGGAGGCTCAGTCTTCGTAGTTCAAACAAACAAAGACATTTTTTTTTTTTTTTTTTTTTTTTGTTGTGCACCTGTTTTTTGCCTAGACGCCCTTGCGGGTTTTCAATCTAGCGGGCTTCTTTTTTGCACGTGCTCTAATTTTTGCCTAGGCCGCCCTTGCGGGTTTTCAACCTAAGCGAGCGATTTTTTTATTTTTTTATTTTTTATTTTTTAAATGGTCTTTGTTTATTAAGCGTAGAACCTCTTGAGCTTGTCGAGGTTGACCTCCTTTGGCAGCTGGTCACCATCTAAATCCACGAGCCGGACTGCACCACCGCTTAGTATCTTTTGACCACGTACGGACCGATCCATCGGGGTCCCCATTTCCCAGGGGATTCATGGCTTTAGGAGGATGTTTTCTTAAAGACCAAATCTCCCACATTGATGTTTCGAGCCTCAATTTTTGTTGAAAGCTTCTGTACATCCTTTTGCTGATATGCCCTCGTGCGTTCGAGTGCTCTTAACCTTTTCTCGTCGAGTAAGGCTAGCTGTTCGTATCGACTTTGCATCCAGTTGACCTCGTTGACTTGATTCTCGAGGAGGACCCGTAGAGATGGGACTTCAAGTTCGATAGGGAGTACGGCTTCAGAACCATAGACCAATGCATAAGGAGTTTCTCCTGTTGCGGATCGTATTGATGTGCGGTAGCCCCACAATGCTAATGGTAGCTTCTCGGGCCAATCCCTTCCTGTTGAGGCCATTTTCTTGACGATGGTCTCGATGGTCTTATTTGCTGCTTCGACTGCGCCATTTGCTTGGGGCCGGTAAGGAGATGACTTGTGCTTGGTGATCTTGTATTCTACCAAAAGTGCATCCATTTCCTTCTCAAAGTGAGAGCCGTTGTCGGAAACGATTTCATGAGGCACGCCGTATCGGCACATGATATTGATCTTTACAAATTCGGCCACTTTCTTGGCGTTGAGGGTTCGATAGGCTTGTGCTTCGACCCACTTTGTGAAGTAGTCGACTGCCACTAGGACAAATGACTGCCCATTGCTTCCGGCAGGATGAACTTTACCGATGATGTCTATCCCCCAACAAGAGAAAGGCCAAGGTGTGACCATGTTGTAAGTTGTGAGGGTGGAGCATGTTGCAGATTAGCGTGGAATTGGCACTTGGCACACCTTTGACTCTCTCGATACAGTCTCGTTCCATAGTGCTCCAATAGTAACCAATGCGAAGTATCTTTTTTGACTAGCATAAACCCATTCATGTGGGGTCCACATTCTCCTTCGTGCACTTCACACATTATCTCTTGAGCTTCGGTCTCATTGGCGCATAGGAGATTGATCCCGTCGTGGTGCCTTTTATAGGACTCGGTCCCCAATCAGTACGTACCGAGAGGCTAACCTTTGCAGAGCTGCTTGAGACTTCTTATTGATGTTCTCGGGATAAGTGCCGTCTTGAGGAAGTTCATGATATCCGAATACCACGGAGAGTTTGTTTGAACCTCGTTGATCTCGATACTCATGCAATATGCCGGACTGTTCCTTCGAGCAATTTTGAAAGGCTTCACCATTTTCCCTTTGGGCATTTCAACTAATGAAGCTATAGTGGCCAGTGCATCGGCGAAGCGATTCTTATCCCTTGGCAGGTAGTTGAAAGGTGATCTCTTGAATTGTTCAACCAGTTCTTCAGGTGCTGACCATACTGTTGGAGAGTCGGGTCTTGGGTTCGCCATTTACCCGATTGCTGATTGATAAGGAGCAAAGAGTCGCCGAACACTTCTAGTTCCGTGACGTTTCTTTCGAGAGTTGCTTCGAGCCCTGCTATGCATGCTTCGTACTCGGCAATGTTGTTGTAGCTTCGATTTCTAGGCGTATGGCAATGGGAGTGTAGATGTCCTTTGGATCGACGAGCAATACTCCTATACCAAAACCGTGTTTATTGGCGGCGCCATCGAAAAAAAGTTGCCACTTGTCTTCCTCGGTTGTGGTACAAATTAAATGCTCGTCGGGGAACTGTACATCTTCCCCTTCACTTCGTCACACGGGAATTCGGCAAGCTGGTCACTGAACACTTTCCCCCTGACGGATTTTAGTGTGACGTAAGTGATATCATAGCCGGCGAGCATGAAGTACCATTTGGCTATTCTTGTTGACATGAAAGCAGCTTCTCGAAGATGTAGCGGAGCGGGTCCACCTTTGCTACTAGCTTGATCGGAAAAGCTTCCATATAGTGTTTGAGCTTTTGAGTGACCCAAACAATGCTGCACATGACTTCTCTAAGACAGAGTAGTTCTTTTCGCCTCCTTGGAATCGGCGATGACAAAATAAATGGCGTTCTCCTTTGTGGACTCTCGTTGCTCTTGTGCTAACATGGCCCCTAGGGCTTCGTCATTAACAGTGAGATAGAGTAACAGAGGTTTCTCTTTGTGCGGCGGAACTAGAACAGGAGGGCACGTTAAGTAATGCTTCACTTGATCGAAGGCTTCTTGGCACGCGTTCGGTCCATTCTAGAGCTACATTTCTTCTTGGAGTAACTTGAAGATTGGCTCGCACATGAAGTGAGTTGGTGCACAACCCGACTGATGTATTGTAGTCTGCCTAAACCCATGAAACCTTTACTCTCTTTCTGCATTTTTGGAGGAGGCATGTCAATGATTGCCTGATTTTGGAGGGGTCTACTTCGATTCCCCTTTCAGTGACCATATAACCAAGAACTTTGCCTCGGATAACCCGAACGTGCACTTTGCAGGGTTGATAACCCCGAACGTGCACTTTGCAGGGTTGAGCCTCATCTTGTGTTGACGAAGCCTTTCGAAGAACTTGCGGAGATCGATTAAATGTTGACCATCGGTCCCTTTGGAGTGAATGATCATGTCGTCCACATAGACCTCGATTTCTTTGTGAATCATATCGTGGAACAAGTCTGTCACGGCTCTTTGGTAGGAAGCCCCAGCGTTTCTTAACCCAAACGGCATGACTGTGTAGCAAAAGGTACCCCACGGTGTTGTGAAGGCTGTCTTATGTTGATCTTCCTCGGCAGCATCGAATCTGATTGTACCCAGCGAACCCATCCACGAATGAGCGAACCTCGTAGGCTAGCAGTGGAGTCGACTAGCATGTCGATATTAGGGAGTGGAAAATCATCCTTTGGGGAAGCTTTGTTTAAATCCCGGAAGTCTACACAAACTCGAATCCTTGCCGTTCGCCTTCCTGACTGTCACAATGTTGGCTAACCATGTCGGATACTCGATCACCTTGATGAAACCCACACTGAGGAGCTTCTCAATCTCTTCTTTGACATGGCAGAGACCATTCTGGCTTGATCTTTCTGAGCTTCTGTTTCACTGGCCTGGCATCGTCTCTGATCGGAATCCTGTGCTCCGCTACTTTTCTGTCTAAACCCGGCATGTCTTTGTATGACCATGCGAACACATCCACGAACTCCCGTAGTAATGCAGTCAATCTGTCTCTGTCGTCTCCCTTGAAGAAGCTTCCAATCTGGTTTCCTTTGGCTCTTCTTCGGTACCCAGATTACAACATGCAATTCTTCGTCAGCCTTTGGACCATTCTCGCCACGACTACGGACTTGTTGAGCAAGTTCATTTAAGTATGTTTTGTTTTCGTGGTCTATTTCATCATAATTTGAATCGTTATTAACTTGTTCGTTAAGTTCATTATTAGTTAATTCATCATTTATGATGTTTGCAATCTCAGGGTACTCAGAAATATCAAATTTTTCATTAGCAAAGAAAGGAAACACACGCTCGGCTATGGCCTCCAAATCCTCTTGGGTGAGGGTATTAGAGACACTCTCGGACTCGAAAGTAAGTGTGAGCTGCTCTTCCTTTGTTGCTGTGCGGGGTATGCAACCCATTTCTTGGACTAAGAATTCTTCGGATACCACGGGCCCTTTGGTTGAATACCAATTGTTGATCGGCTCGGAGCTTGGCGGGATCTCACTGATAGTCTCGTTCATGATGACGGTGTCATGGATGGCGTTAATTTGGCATTCATTCATTATGGTAAGCTCTTCAAACATGGAGGCTAAATCCGTCAGTTCTTCCCCTACGGTGATTTATGTCTCGAACTCTACAGTCATCTTCCTCCCCCACCATTCACGGGGCGACATTGGAGTTGGTTCCCTTTCGGATATCTGGATCTCACAATCGGAGAAGATTTCGAGGCCAGGCTTTTTGACCTTTATTGTTAACCCACGGCTCGGGAAAGATCATGTATGGAACGTCTTCCCCTTGGCGGACAAAATAACCATTCAACGTCTTGCGGTAAGGCCTTAGATTAGGGACTTCATAACGACGGCCTTCTTTACGAGCTCGGGCCTTTTCGTTCTTGATCGCTTGCTCTTGTTTCAAGTCTTCTTTGGAAGGCTCATACCCCAAACCGAAGGTGTTCTTGACAAATGGGACTTGCACGGGATGTAGGATTCCTTGTTGATATTTCCCTAAGCCTAAACCAGGGAAGTAGCCATATTCCTCATCATGCGGAGGACTTTGTGATTGCTGGGGGTCCATGATCCGTTTCCCCCTTCTTTGTCAATGGCGTTGATTGAGACGCCGGAGAGAGTGGAGTCTGGTAGACCATGCTGGACTTGGTGGACGGGCTCACCTTTTCTGTGGATAGTGATGTTTTCAGCCATTACGGTCACTATTTCATCACCATTTCGGATCTTGACACATTGGTGGAGAGTTGACGGTACGGCATTAGCACTATGAATCCATGGTCGGCCCAACAGTAAGTTGAACGAGGCTGGGATATCAAGCACTTGGAATGGAACGGACATGACCATGCTCCCAAACTCCATGTCCATTTTGATCATACCCATGACTGTACGGGCGGTGCTGTCATAACCTCGGATTACTTGAGTAGAAGGCTTCAAATCGGAATCCTTAAGCCCCAGTATGCCCATGATCCTACCAGGCATGAGATTGAGTGCGGAACCACCGTCCACTAAGACTCTTGAGACGGGCCTCCCCCTTTCTCGTACTTTGAGGTAAATAGCTTCGTTGTGGTCGGAACCAAACGGTGGAAGGTCCATATCGGCAAAGGTGATGACGTTGCTAAAATGAATGTGACCAATCATTGCCGTGAGGTCCTCGGGAGTAGTATCGGGAGAAACTGATGTATCATCGAGATTGCGGATGACAAGATCTCGGTGTTTCTTCGAGGATGCAATGAGGTCCCAAATAGAGATGTTGGCTTGAGTTTTCTTGAGTTGGACAAGTAGAGGGTCTTCGGGAGCATTGTGAGCTTGCGGCTTTTGAGAAGAGGAGCTCAGTGCGGAAGTGGAAGGGTTGCTTGCTATGACTCGACCGGATGAGTTAGCATGTTGACATTCCCATCTTGCTTCTTTTTCCTATTCTCTAGTACTTCCCTCATTACTTCATCATAAGTCACTACATAACAAGAATTGTCAAGTTTATTCATAACATTGGGGCCCCCATTCACAATTGGGATTGAATGGGTGGTCCCCTCAAGTTCTCCTATCTCTATTACATTGACATGCTCGTCATTAGTCACTACAAATTCTTTCTTATCTATGAGATCTTGAATGACATTGCGGAGAATGAAGCAATCCTCGGTGGTGTGGCCACTATATTGGTGGTAGCCACAATATTTGTGGTGAGCATGATTGGAGTTGATCGTCTTGGGTTGGTACCCTTGCACGGGTGTGACTTGACCCTTTGCCTTGAGGACCTCGAACACTTCGGTTTGAGTCATGCCTTGGAGAGGCGTGTAGACACGGTCATTTCGGGACTTCTTCCCTTGAGGTGGAGGAACCTTTTTGTAATTCCCCTTGTCAATAGTAACGGCGTTGACCGAGGCCTCTTTTGTGGCCTTGTAGCGGTAAGTAGGAGTGGTCTTCTTGATCTCCTGAGCAAGTCATCCATGCGTACCCCCGCCTCATACATTTGGGAGAAGTCGGAGTAGCAAGCCCCACTTAGGTGAGTGCGGAGATCAATCTTGAGACACTTGAGAAATATGTCCATTTGTTCTTTCGTGTTTGGCCTCTCAACAATTTCAGAGAGTTTGTCATTCCCCACTCCTTGTGAAGTCGATGAAGGACTCATTGTCTCGTTGAGTAGTGTTCTCTAGCTCTTTCCTTGTGGGCCGGTGAGTGGTGTTGCCTTGGTATTGGTTCTTGAAGGCAAGCATGGCGGAGTCCCAATCAAGACGGACAGTGAGCGGGAGAGTAGCATACCAATCTTTTCCGCCCCCTCGAGAGTGAGAGGGAAGCATTGAGCCATCACCTTGGGGGAGACCTTCTTTGGAACCATTGCCCAAATATAAGTCTCAATGTGAGCCATAGGACAAGAGTTTCCCTTGAATTTTCTTATGTCGGGCATCTTGAACTTATCGGGAAGAGCGGCCATAGTACTCATGAGGATGGATGATTGATAAAGGCTTGTGTCGGAGCCTTTCCCCATGTTGAGCCCATTGAATTTTTGGTCGATGTAGGCCATGATAGAATCCACCATTTTGGGCTCATTGTTCTCAGAACTGGTTCCCCCATTTTCTTGGTGCGGGTGTTGACATAAGGACTCTTGAACAAACCCTCGGTCCATTTGGATTCATCATCATTGTTCTTGTTCTTTCCCTTGGCAAGGTTGGTGAGCTTTTCTTTCATTAGCTCCATTTCGGCCTCGTGGGCCTCCTTTGGCTGTCGAGGTGGGGATTGCCAAATGTCGTCTTTACTTTGTGCCTCCTTGTTAAGGGTGGAGACTTGCTCTTGGAGAAGTTGGACCATAGTTGAGAGCTGTTCGAGAGACATGGTGTTGCTGCTGCGGTCATGGTTGATGTTGGAGCTGTTGGAGTGATCTCTTCACGGACTAACCGATTTGCTGAATCCCGGTAGACTTTGTAGGTACCAATTGAACCTATATTGCAGAAGAAGCCCTTGTCAGTCTTGAGTAACACTTGCGGTCATGAAGAGGCTTAGAACACACAGTTGGGCACACGACTCGAACCACATAAGAAAAGACTCCTTTTTTTTTTTTTATAAGTCGGAGGGAATGAATCCCTTTTGGGGTTTCTAAGAAAATAATGGAATCGTCACACTAGTATATAGACCATCTCGCGGTCCCATATACTCATCGGATTCCATCGCGCTTGTGAATCCTACATGTATCGGGATTAAACTAAATTAATGTAGTAAAGCATACATGCGGGGACGGATTTTATTTTCGTCCAAAATAACCACTTTTGGGGACGGATTTTTATTGCGTCCCTTTCAACAAGTTGGAATGTATGATTTGAAGACATTAGTTTAGGGAAATCTCGGTACATAGAAACCGACTTGAGTCACGGAGTGTTAGACCCTAACTGGAATTTGTGTGGTTTGTGCTCGGCTTGAATATGAGGCTCAAAGGTCACCCCCGGCATGTAGTCTTGAACTACGCCACGGGCTGAGGTTTACCGCTTCGAAAGAGCCAAGGTCTGGTGGAGCTTGAAACTCTCTAGGACGGGCCTCGACGGGTTTGGGGTTGGACTTGTGCGACTCGATAGTGAGCAGTTCATAGGAATATGTGCATGTAGTGTGAGGTCTAACAAGTGACAATTTTATTTTTATTTTTTTATTTTTTTTTATTTTTTTTTTGAAAAGAAAGAGAAAAAACACGTAAGCACATAAAATTACAACTCCCGAATCACCCGTGTGACCGGTAAATAAAAACAAAATTAAAACAGTCCGAGGGTTCAATTCTGTTCTGATGCAGGCAACTGTGCCCACACCCCACTGTTCTGCTCAGTCACTGAAACCTGTTTCTGTTCTGGAACCAACCCAGAAGCGTGCGCCTCTGAGTGTTGCTGCGGGACGCGCGCGCATGTCGCAATGCTAATGGGAGGCGCGCGCTTCTGGGGCACACCTGTCAGAATGTCAGACTTTGGACTCAGGGGATTGCCCTGGTCCCATGTTCATATTGTAACCCCTGCAGAAGTGATTAGTGCCGAATAACAGAAGAAGAAGATGAAGAATATGAAGAAGTGGGCGATTCTGGTTCTTGATGCGGGATGCGCGCGCCTTAGGCTTAAAATGCCAGACGCGCGCGCCTCCCCCATCAGGAAACAGAATGCCCAGAAAAGATGTAGATTTTGATCAGAATGCAAGTTTAACCCTCAAATAAACCTCCCTAGCAGAGTCGCCACTGTAGATACCCCGGGGGACCACGGCTTGGCTAGAGCGGTGAATTATCCTAGGATGTCTAACTTGTTTTTAGAGTCACCCACCTATGTTTTGAGGAACATAAGAAAAACCTATTGATTGTAGCCTAAGTTTGATTACGAAAACAGAGATTCTTTGTTTTGAGGTTCGGGGATTAGATTACGAGATGGGAAGTACCGAAACACCCATCTCGCCCAACTAAAGTTGGTCTTGCTTGATCAAAATCTACATGAATGATAACGTTCTTCTTCTTCTTCTTCAAGTTATAAAAAGGGGTTTAAAATAGAGTTTGGAATGTAGGAGATAACTCCTTAACCAACCTCAATGGGATGAGGTGATCATTAGAATCATGTCCCAAAATGATTTGGGTGATTGCACATTTGATTAAAGTAAAAGAGAGAGAGAGAGATGAAGTAGAAAAGAAGGGAAAAGATGGACTTTTACCTACAATTTGAAGACCTTCAAGTATTGCTTGATGAAATCCTTGGAGAACTTTTAGAAAGTGATTTTGGTATAGTTTTTGTAAGTTCAATCTTCGGGTCTCTTTTGATGATTTTTCGATCCTTGAAAATGGAGGTAAAGAGAGGTTTTTATAGGTGAAAGAGGGGTGTTTTTGGTGCCAAAACTCAGTCACCAAGAAATCCTTCCCGGGCAAAATCCTGTAAATTGAGCAAGGGAGGGAATCCTGGCCAGAAATCTGTAACTGACGCCTAGAGGCGCGCGCTTCCTGCTTTGGTGGCGGGAGGCGCGCGCGCCTGGATCCTCCTGTCGGAGGCGCGCGACTCAGAGAAGGCAATTTTGACAGAATGGACTAGAAAGTCAGCCCTGTCATTCAGTTTAGTCCCTGGACTTAACGAAGTCAGTCAGGAACTTAACGGAAGTGACAGAAACTAACGAGAAACACTTAAAATGGGGAGAAACACAAAATCAAATGTGCAATCGGGGTGAGCGGTCCAAGGCGGGGTGTCTACAGCCATGTAAATTTTTCAAAGCTTTTGTTAATGTTCTTCATTTTGCCCTTTCATATTCTGGTGATATATGTGTTCTTGAAAATGAAATTGATGATATTTCCGTGTTTAATCGGTTTCTGCGTTCATTTCGATGTAATTTTTATGGATTTTCGTGCGTTATATCGTTTTCTGGGTTTCCACTATGAACAGTGTTCTTCGTGTTCTTATGGTGTTCTTCGTGTTCTTGAGTGCATCACTTTTGATCCTTAGATTCATTTACACATAGTAATATGGTGTTTGTACGTGTTTTTAAAGATTTTCATTGAAATATTTCCAAGTGTTTTCGCCTACCGCCATTTCTGTCTACCATGTGCAAGTCGACCGCATCTCTCGGTCATTCGACCGCATACTGGTTGACCGCACCAGTGTTACTAACTTCTAAATTTTTTAGGAGCAATCATTTATTCCTGGATGCGTTATTGATTATGAAGACCTCCAGAAAGATGCTATTGGGAGGCACTTGATCAAAAGAATGAAGAAATCAGACATACTTCATTATTTCACTATGAATCAAACCAGTCACTACCTTACCGCAGTTGGAGAATTTTATTCTACCGCGAAGGAAATCAAAGGAAGAGATGAGCAGAATAATTCTCTTAACTGGATTGCTGCAGAAGTATACGGTCACAAGATAGAGATTGACTACACTGATATTGCCTCCACCCTTGGTCTCAACATTGACAATGAGGCTCCTATCTCTCTATCTGATGATGAGTATGATGGATTGGCTATGAGATTGATTGGCTCTACTGACGTGTGCAAGCCCTACCGCAAAACCTTTCCTGAGGTGATGTATTACATTGGTCACTTGGTTGGCCACGGTCTGCTCTGCAAGAGTGGTAACCATGGCAATTTCAATACCACTCAATGGAGGCTGTCTTCTGCAATCTATCTGGGCAGGAAGATGAACTGGCCCAAGATTCTATATGATCTCTTGTTAGATCACATTTCTGATTATAAGAAGCTGTTGTCCGAAAAGGCCGCCACCAAATACAAGAAAAACTCAAGGTTCCTTTCTCTATTGTTTAAATTCATTCCTGAACTCAGAAGGGATATCAACAGAGATAAAGATGCCAAAGTTCCCATCTCTCTATCCAAGGTCTTTGATATCAAGACCATGAGATCTACCTACCACAACCGTTTTAGTGATGATCAATATTAGGAATACAGAAATCGTGAACCTGAGCACAAAAGAGAAAAATACATCCCTCCTGCCTACACCAAGGCTGCCAGAATAGCTTTAGGACTTGACGCACCAAGGAAGTCCTCATCTGTCCATGATGATGATAATGAAGAAGCTGAGGACGAGGAAGAATCTAGAAAAAAGGTTAAAGGCAAAGGAATTGCCAGTGCATCGACCGCTCCTCCCAAACCAAGACCATTGACTGGAGTTGTTATCAAGGAACCTTCAACCGTTAAGTCTCCTTCCAAAATTCCTCCTACCTCACCATTGAAAACCAAGTCTACCGCTCCCATCTCTAAATCAACGGTCTCCAAACCAACTGTGTCCTCTCCGACCGTTCCATCCAAATCCTTCAAAACAAAGTCTTCTGCACTCCCCGCTTCGTCTCAGGGGGAGAAATCAAAGAAAAGAGTTTTGTCGTTAAGTCCTCAGTAGGTTTCCAAGAAGACAAAGGTTTCCAGACCTCCTCCATCGACCGTTTCTCCTGATTTTACCCCATCCGGTTCACCTACTCAGGGCGACCGTGAAGATGTTATTGAGATTGCTCCACCCCAGCGCTTGAAAAGGAAACCAATTTCTAAACCAACACTTGGTTTGGTTGATGAACCTACAGATGAAGAGGTAGAGGATGTATCTGATGATGGATCAAAACATTCTGATGATAATGCTGGTGATAATGTTGAGGTTGATAAGGGTATCAACGCTAATAGCCCGGTGTTTAGTGATGATGAAGTTCCAGCAAATGTTGAAAAGCATCTTGAGCATGAGGGTCACGGTCAAGAAGATGACCATGAACCCAGTGACCGCGAAGTTAATGATACTGGTAATATGACCATGTATCCAATCAGGCAATCCACTTATGAACCTCCGGTCGATCAAATTTCTCATTTATTAACCGCAGTGGAAATGCTTACACAAATCAATCTAGATTCCCAAACCCAGATCTCCAAGCTGACAGCCAATCAGACCGCTCTTCATGAAGAAATCTCTGAGCTGAAATCTGCCAATTCAGTGCTTAAGGACCAGATTATTGCTCTTCCCTCTCAACTGATTGAGACCATTAAGGGGGAGAGAGAGTATGTATCAAAGGCTATATCAGATGCCCTCTCCGGTCAAGCAGGCAGCAGCTCTTCGAGGCCCGGTCAAGCTGGCAGCTCTACTTCTACCGCTCTTGTTGCTCCAAGTGCCTTCATGGTAACTCCGGACTTTATGAACAAATATTTCCTTATTCAAAAAGAGCCATCATGAAGTGCTTTTCAAAGGAAGTCTTAAAAGCCTCGGTAGACATCTCAAAATCTATGGAGGATGTTAAAGATGAACTCTCTTTGGAAGTAAAGAAAGTAAGAATGTCGGTGGAAAAAGATGTTGATATTGCCCTAAAATCCGCTATGACCAATCTGAATGAAAGCCTGAGTAGGAAATTGGAAGCATTCAAACAAGCCATGATTGTCCACACCAACCGCCTCAATGACCAATCAAACAAAATTGATTTACTGTCCAATCGAGCTAACACTGTGCTGAACAGGATCAACCGCCACGGTAATCTAGTTGCAAATCAAGAGGCAGAAGCAGGCCACGGTAATGTAAATGCTCAGGGTGAAGATGATGAAGATGAAGTGACCGTACCTATTCTCATTCCCGGTCTCTCCATTCCCTCTTACCGCTTTCCCTTCGATTTCACTGAAGATGATCTCCATACCTTCGACCGCTTCTAGACTATCCTCTACCGTAATCTTAATCCCACCATTTGAACTGACCGTGTGTGGTCATGTTAAAACAATTTGTTGATGTTTGTCCCAAAACAATTTTTATTTCTGTTTGTCTTTTATTTGGGTCTGTAAAACTTTAATCTCTCTTTTGTCTGCACTCCTCACTTTAATGGTTATATTTTTGTGGAGTGCCCTTTGAATGTTTGTTTGATGCATTTGCTTACTTATTGTTATTTTCTCTAAAAACGCATTCAAATCTTATATTTCTATCTTGCTAGGATTAGAATTTATTTTATCTTTTTAGGCTGATAGAAATCTATGACTTTGGCTTAGAGTGTGCATTGACTTGGGGCATGAAATTAATAAAATATTATTTTCTTGAAAACATGTTATTACCAAGTAAAATGAATTAGCCTTTGTTATAGTAGGTAATGGTCTCAATCAAATAGGGGGAGATTGTTGGGTATGCTTATTATAAACCACTTCTATTACCTAGATTTGATTGATCCCATGACCTAATTTTATCTTTTGTGGACTTTAGGATATATTGTAAGAAGTGTTAAACTTCATTTTTAGAATAGTCCATCTTGATAGTATAGGCTTTAGATTGATAGGCTGAAAATTTTCTAAGTCTGGAATTTTAGTGGTCAAGACCTTGACCGTGAATTCACTTGACCGTGGTAGACCACCTGACCGTGGAAGACCACTTGACCGTGAATCACTTGACCGGAAGTCAGTAACCGTGAGCTTTGTGGAATATCTTAACAGGTCACATTTGACCCCTCAACCGCAAGTCACTCGACCGTGAGGCCTTGACCGCAAATGAAGAAGTTGTCCAAGAACCCAAGTTTGTTTAAACTTAACCATGGTCAAACTATGGTTAGTTTAGAACGTTGCAGAACTTGGATCCCAAGTAATTCAAATTTGAATTCATCTAAGTGGGACCACCTCTTATCTGCAAAAAGGACAAACTCAGATTGAGCTCCAATCAGAATTCAACAGCTCATTGTCCTTCAACTTGGAGCCCAAGTAAATCCAACAGCTATTTTCTCATTCAAGGCTATAAATAGCCCTTAAGTTCTTCATTGAACTAAGCTGAGATTTAAAAGAGAGAAATTGCTGTTGAAATACTTGGTGATTGAAGATCATACTCAAGATTTCCAGAATCCTTTGAATCTTCAAAGAACTCACCTTCAAGCCTTCAAAGATCTCCAGCAACATTCAAGTCATCTCAAGCCTTGTAACACTTAAGTTTCATTAGGCTCTAAAATCATATAGATTCCAAAGAGCTTTTGATTCTTACACACACTCACCCCGATTGATCAATCACATAGATTGAATCAAAAGGGATACACTGGTCTAAGTCTAGGATTTGAACTTCATAGAAATAGGTGTTGATTCAAAGCTTCATCTCTGTAATCTGTACACTCAAGAATCAATATATAACTCCATTCAAATCCAAGACTAACCATCTTAGTAAAGAACGTAGATCTTTTAACAGATCGAACCTTTCCAAATACTTGTGTCATTTTACTTTCTGCAAATTTATTTTCAAGTATTGTTCATCTTGTTCTTCATTGTTCATATTAATTTTGTTTGTCGTTTAGTGTTTGATCTTTCAGATATTCAAACGTGTTGTGAATTGTGTTTGTTTGCTTTCCACATTGCCTAAGTTGAAAATCTGACTAACTTATCATTCGCCAAAAACTTCTAAGACAACAACTTTCAATCTCTCAACCATCTGACCGCATTTATCTTGACCGCATTCATCTTGACCTGACTCACTCGACCGCAACCTGGTTGACAGTGAGTGCTGGTGTTCCTTAGAGATTTTATTAAAAACAACTCTACCTTATTTCCATCGAAAACTTCCGCTGTGCATATTACATCTTGACCGCATGGTTTATTACTTGACCGCAAAACTCAAGATTGTAAGCACCTGGTTGAATTTTGAAAAAGGGTTGAAATTTTAAGTAGGCTATTCACCCCCCTCTAGCCTCCTTTCTCATACCCTTGTTGTGTCTTTGGACCAACAGACGTACTTCACAAACAGAATGTTCAATCAAGTGCTAAAAAGATATGGGGTGGGTCACAAGCTGGCTACGGCTTATCACCCTCAAACTTCGGGCCAAGTGGAGGTGAGTAATCGCCAAATCAAGGCGGTGCTTGAGAAAACGGTGCGTCCAAATCGTAAGGACTGGGCTGACAAATTGTGTGATGCACTATGGGCTTATCGGACTGCATACAAAACCCCCATTGGCATGAGCCCGTACCAGATTGTTTATGGAAAAGAGTGTCATCTTCCAGTGGAATTAGAGCACAAAGCATATTGGGCAACCAAGCAACTAAACATGGATTTGACTCTAGCAGGGGAGAAAAGGTTGCTTGACTTGGATGAGCTTGCAGAAATGAGGCAGGATAGTTATGATAGTGCAAAATTGTACAAAGAGAGGACAAAAAGATATCATGATAAAAACCTTAAACCTAAGTTTCTCAAACCGGGTATGAAAGTCATTCTCTTTAACTCTCGCCTCAAACTTTTTCCTGGAAAATTGTGTTCAAGGTGGACGGGTCCTTATGAATTGGTTCGAGTGTTTCCCCATGGAGCCGTCGAGCTTAAAGATTTGAAAGATGGGACAATATTTAAAGTGAATGGACACCGAGTGAAGCCATATTATGAGGGGCTGTCTATTGTGGAAGACATCAATGAAATTGATGTAATTGATTTGACGGACCCGGAGGGAGCCACTTAATATTCATGTGTCATCATGTTGAGCCAAAGACTTAAAACAAAGGCGCTTGTTGGGAGGCAACCCAACCAGGTATCATTTTATTGCTTTATGTTTTTCCTTTCAGTTTATCATTATTTTTGAATTGAGAGTATGTTGTTTCTTCAATGCCATGAGGACATAGCACACTTTTGGTTTGGGGGTGGTGGTATTCATAAAAAAAAAAAATAGTTAAAAATTTTGCTTTCGTGTCTTTTATTTTTGGGTCGGTTCGAACTACAGTGACCTGAGCCCCTTATTGTCCTAAGGGGAACGTAGGCAACAAAAGTGCGGTCAGAAAGTTTGTCCGTGTCATCCTTTTTGGATCTCTCCGAGTTTGTGGGTTTATAGGGGAGTGTAAATAGTGTCACCCTCCAAAAAGATTTTTATTCTTTGATTCATTTTTATTTTTTATTTTCATAATGGATATTACGCTTGTGATGTTTGTTTGTGGTGATGTGCAGCAATGGAGTGCGAGGCGGCTAGCTCAAAAAAAAATGGAGCTACAGGAAAGTGGGCGTCCGCCCACTCTTGTTCTAGGCGGTCGCCCAGGAAGGTGAACACGGAGGGGTACAAACTGACTTAATGGGCGGTCGCCCACTAAGCCTATGGGCGGTCCCCCACGAAGCGAACTGGGAGGGCAAATCAGGGTTTTAGTCAGATTTTGATGTCTCCCCTTCAATTTTTTCTTCCCTCATAAGCCTCCACCCTCTTTCTCTCTCTAAAAACCGAGATACACCTCCCTCTCTCTACAAATCCTCCCACAAATCACCACTTTCTTCTCCTTTAATCACCAAAATTGTCATACCCATCCCCCTCCTCCATTAATCTCAAAGAATTCAACCCAAAAACGTCATTGAATCTCAAGAATTAGAAGAATTGTTGAAGTTGTCAAGAACACGGAAAAGGGTGAAATTGGGAAACTTGGAGTGAGAATTGAAGGTGTTTATAGAAGGGAAAAGTGATCGAGTGAGCAAGCTCTATCTTCCGGTCGTCTTCTCCTACTCCGGCGAATTTTCCGGCCAACTTCCGGCGAGTCTCCGGCGAGCAAGTAAGAATCCCTTTTGCGCTTAATTCTCTGTGGCTATTGGGTAATCTTGTATTGTGTGATGGCTAGAGGTCGTGCTCCCCCTAGAGAAGTAGCTCCCCAACCAAATTTTGATCGAACCCGTTTTGTGGGCGAGAAAGCCGAAACTTGGTATAACCGTTGGTCCCATAAACATTTTAATGTTGAAAGGGAGTTTAAAAAGAAAGATTTGGGACTGAATGAGTTGTTTACCCGTTATAAATGGAACAAACTTGCGGCTCACCCGGCAGAGAATGGGGTAGGGGAATATGTTAAAGAGTTTTATGCAAATGCCTCTGAGAAGGGGAATAATGCAACGTCCCATGTGCGAGGGACTGACATTGGCTATTTGGGCACGGACATTAATGCGTATTATGGGATGTCTAATGCGGTTCAACCCGAGGATTGTGCGTATGTCAGAATGGTGAGGCAAATTCAAGGGGATTATAGGCATAGGCTGGATGTTCTGGTCCCAACGTTTGGGGTGCTTGACTTGACAAACAAGAGGAGTGGGCAAGTATTGTTCACCCGAGACTTAGAGCCCAGGTTGAGATACTTGCACAGGTTCATTTGCGAGAGGATTCTCCCTACCACACATTTCAATGAAGTTCATTGGAGACGGGCGGTGCTTATGCACTGTGTGTTGACAGGAGCAAAAATAAATATGGGGCATATTATCCGGGCTGAAATTTATCACACAATCCAGAACATGAGCAGCTCTAACTTTAATTTCCCGCTGCTTATTACTGGATTGATTGTTAGCAAGAGCGGATTTGTTGTAAGTCCTAAGGGATCTTTTTCCTGGTTCTGCGGTTGATGCTAAATTCCTCACGAGGGGCAGTTCACATGAGGGTGCGATCACATCCCAAGGGCCACAACCGATGGATGATGAGTCAGTTGGTGATGAAGAGGGGCAAGGTGCTGGGGGTAGTGATCCGTTTGAGGAGGAGATTGGAGAGATGTCCCACATTGAGTATACTCATTATCTATCGGGATAGATTCAGGCAGTGGATAGGCGGGTCTAGGATATGGATCAGAGGATGCAAGTGTGGGAGTATAACAGGAGCTGTTGGGAGGACAGGATCGAGGATAGATTACAGAGGCAGGAGAATGCCCAGCAGGAGTTTTTTCAGAGATGTGCTTCAGAGGTTGCCACCACCGCGACCGTTTGACCCATACGTCCCACCACCTAACATGCAGTGGCAAGGGCCTTCATGGGGAGGACAACAAGCGGTACAGCCACCGCAATGGCCTGGGAGTAGTTCGAGCGGTCAAGGACAGGGCAGCAGTTCCAGTGGTGGTTGGGACCACTTCTTTCCGCCACCTCAGTAGTGATTGGAGGTATCCCTTCCCCACCTAATCTTTATTGTTTATGCATTGTGGACATTGCATGGTCTTGGTGTGGGGGTGTGGGGTATTATTATTTGTTGCTGCTGTTACATCACTGTTATTTGTTGCTGTTGTTACATCACTTTGTTTTTTTAGTCAAAAAAAAAATAAAAAAAATAAAAAAAAATAAATAAATAAATTGAAAAAGAAAAGAGAGGCTAGGTGAAAACCCGAAAGGGTGCCTAGGCAAAAGGAGAGAAATTGAGTGAGTTATTTTTTTACTTGGCGTGGCGTCCTAAGGGAGGTTCGGAGAATTGGGTAGGATTCCTGTTTGGTGTAGGAGGTTTGGTTAGAGGCAAATAGGATAGAAAATCCTCATATTTCTCGTTGGAGTCATAAGGGGGCATTGGAGCTTTTTATGAGGTAAATCATTGTTAAGGATTATCCTAGCTTTGATTTCTTTTTAGGGAGAATGTAGTGAAAGATAAGCGTGGGGGAAACGTAGGACGTTTTAGATCCCCCTAGCTTTTTGAGTGGGCCCTAGTTGGATATGCGTATTACTTTCTTATTATTGGGGTGCTATCAATTAGGGCCATTTGTCCTTAATTATTTGTTTGTTTTGGGGAGTTATAAGGAGCGGAGTCCTTTACACTCCGATTGATTTTCTTTATCTTGTCTTGGCTTTGTTTGATGGGAGTTGTAGAGGAGATAGGGGTCATTTTCTTCCATGCTACGCTAATAGACCGGAGTTTAGATGTGGGGTTAGGAATATTACTCTGGGACGAGTAATGGTCTAAGCGTGGGGGAATTTGATGGATCGATTTTATCATACGTTATCTCTACATTTTCGTTCTCATTTTATTGACTTTTTGATGTAATTTTGAATAGTTTAATGTAATTTTGGTCTAATTGTGTTGGAGGAACTTTGTGAGATTATGTATGTTTTGAGACACTTTTTAGTGTAATGTTGATGTATTGCAAAGTCTTAGAGATTTAAAGAGTTGAAGACCAAGAATTGCTCGAGTCAAAGTCAAAGTCAAAGGTCAACAGTGGTCAACCTAGTCAAAGAGGTGAAGAAAAAAAGAAAAATGAAGAAAGTCCATTCCAGGAGAGTGGGCGGTCGCCCACTCTGACCCGGGCGGTCGCCCACTAAGGCGTTTTTGAGATGCTCCAGTCTGATGCTTTGGGCGGTCGCCCATAACCCTTCCGGGCGGTCGCCCACTCTTCCGCACTGATTTTCGGGATTCCTCTCCAAAGCGGGTTTTTACCCTATTTTCCTTATTTTTGGCCCTAGTTTCTCTCTAGTATATATATTAGACTACAGCCTTTAGTTTTTTTTTATGCTTTCTTTAAGGTTTTATCAAAGTTTTCAAGGTGTAAACAAGATTTTGGGATTTATTCATCATCAAGCGTTTATCCAGGTTTATGGTTTTTAATCTTATTCTTGTGATTTTTGCTATGTCTATGAGTAACTAAATTTCTTGTTCATGGATTGGGTGTAGCACCATTGAAACTTTATGCTAAATTGGGTTTAATTAAATATCATTCTTGTTCTTGTTCATTGAAATTGATCTTCATTCATTTAGAGATTTCAACTTTATAGATAGATATTGTTGATCTTTAAATCATTGGGACACACGTGCGACAATGGACGGGACAAAGGGTCGCGATCCCGCGAGGGGGAGCCTACCTCTAAAAACCCGTCCTCCTACCCACCTGTGTCGGTTTCGGGTACAGGTACCCTTTTGTTGAAGGTCGTTCGAGCTTTTCCTGGGATTGTGGCATGAGTTACTTCAGCGCCGTAGGGGCCTTGTACTACTTCAGCGCCGGAGGGCCTTGGACTACTTCAGCGCCGTAGGGCCTTGTACTCCTTCAGCCCCGGAGGGCCTTATACTACTTCAGCCCCGTAGCGCCTTGTACTACTTCAGCCCCGTAGCGCCTTGTACTACTTCAGCGCCCTATCGCCTTGTACTCGAACATTGGCTCGAGGCATTTTCTCTACCCCTTCTTACCCTGGGCATCTCTTAAGAGCGGGGGATTTTGTGACATTTCTGATTGGCTGTCTTGTATTTCTAATGAGTTGGTTAATAGTTGGCATGTTGAATAGGTTTAAATTATTTCACTAGTGTGGATAGTTTTTACATTGACCTAGATTTCATTGAATAGATTTAATTGAGGACCTAGGGGAAATCAAAAGGGTCTAAAATCAATTGTTCTTTGAAACTTAATAAATTATTTGTGTGTGTTGTTGACCTAGCGGAATACATCACATAGGGGTAATAATAGGATTGCAATCTGGTGACCAGACTGTCCCAATTCTTAACTAAGTGAACGATTTCTTGAACAAGTTTGATAATCTTTATTTAAAAATAGCATAGAGTGGAAATAGTTATGAACCCCAATCCGTGAATCTTTGTCATTTTGAATTCAATCCTTGCTTGCTTTGTGATCTTCAATCTTAGTTTATTTTTACTGTTTAGTAGTTAAAGTAGGTTAATTAAAATCAAATCACAAACCCCCCCTTTGGTTACTCTTTGCACTAATTAAATTCACTTGTTTATCCAACAAGTCTCTATGGGATCGACCCTCGCTTTCGCGCGTTACTACTACGGTAACTAGTGCGCTTGCTAGGTATTTATTACTTGGAATTTTATCCATCACAGGTTGAAAAAAATATAGCTAGGACTGTTTTTAGGTAAAGCCGCTTATGATCTGAGAATATGACCACAAGTGTCTTAACAACTGACACGACAACACGCACACGTTCAGAGAATAAAAATAGCAGCGGAATAAACTTTGAATAAACACTTCAGCAAGAAACTTCTTGATGGAAAACTTTCATTACCAAAGAATCTTGCAGAGTACAAGATTTATGAAAGAACAAACTAATTAAAATATCAAATTCTATTCTAGAGTTCTAGAATAAATCAAACACTAAAAATACTTGAAGACTTGGTGAACAAGAACTTCAAGAACACAAGGACTTCTCTCTAATGATTCGGTAAAAAGCGTGTATTGGACTAAATGTGATCGCCTTATTTATAAGACATCTTGACAACTTTTTCGTGGAGATCTTTCTTGATCATCAATCATCCAATCATCTTTGAAATAGAGTCCTTCTTTTTCTACAATACAAAAAACCAACTTACCAAAGATAAACATTAGTAGGTTAGTAAAATAAATCTTAACTAAAATAAATAATCCTAATATAAACTATACCTAAATAATTACAACTATTCCTAAAATAACACTAAACTAAATATTCACATGTGATAAATCAGAATCACAAAGATAATGAGTATAACATACTCTTTCAATCTCCCCTATCTTTGTGGTTCTGATTAAAACTTACAAAACAAGATTAATCTACAAACCATTATAGATTATCATCAATTCTCCCCCTACATAGGATACTACTTCCCTGAGTATATTCTTCCAATGCCAAGCACACATCTTCAATAACAAACATCTTCTCCACCTTTTTGAGAAGAACACTAACCAATAATATCTCCAATCTCCGCCTTATAGGAACATCTTCTACTACCCTTGAATTTGAATCTTCCCACTTAGAAATGCCCCTAACAACTCTTATCTTAGCAAAAAACTTTAGAGACCAGAGAGTTATGCAGAAGGTATACGTACCCTTGAAACAGTAGCAGACTTACCAGTTGTCTGTCCAGATGATTGACCAGTTGTTCGCACAGTTGAGCGAACATGTTGCTTAGCACCAGTCAGGTGCTCAACTTAAAACAAATGCCTGAGCTTGATCAGAGCAGCGGCAAACAATCATTTAGTGGCAAAATCACTCAAAGTTTCTTCTGAATTCTTGGATACATCTGCAAAAATGTGAGGGAGAGAGAGCATTTGTAGAACAAAAACTATATGAGTTGAGAGAGAGAAAAAGAAACTTAGGGAAGGATTTATACAAAACCATGAGACACGACCAGATAAGACAAAGAGAAAAGACATCAAGGAAGGACAGAGGTTTACCTTAGGAACTCAGACCAAGAACAAAAATGATTCCAAATTCAACTCGGATTACTAGATGAGGGAGAAAAATCGTGAGGTGGTTAGAATTGGACACCCATTTGGATTCCAAATCAAATTGGGATTATGTTCTTAAAATTCAAATCTTTTACATATTTTGTAATGAATATATTTGCCCAGAATATTATCATGCTAAACACAACTGAATCCTTCTTTCCATAATAACATGGTCCTTCTGTGAGTTCAATAATATACAATTATACAGTTATGCATATGCAGACAGTTGTCTGCACACTTGTGCAGATAACTGTCTGCACATGTGTCACCATACTTTTCTATCTCAAGTGATGTTTTAAACAACGTCGACATTTTGCCTAAATGAGTAGTGACTTCAAAGATTGGAGACAACTTGTTTTCCCCGTAAACTAAGATTGAGTGTTCACTTCATAATAAACAGCACGGATGAATTAACAGGATAATTTTATTATCTAGTTAAGAAGGATCTCACATTTAAGGGTCAAAACTCAGAGTCAAAGAACAAGTCACCCAAGTGATCACAAGAGACAATCGTGCAAAGAATGAATGCATATTTTATTTATTTATTTATTTATTTATTTATTTTTGTGCTGTAATATACAATTATACAGTTATGCAGACAGTTGTCTGCACACTTGTGCAGTCAACTGGTATCACACAGTCCGAGCGACTTCTTAAGGGAAGAAAATCTCTCGAAATCCAAAGCCTTGGTAAAGACATCAGCAAGTTGATCCGTTGTACTTACATGTTCAAGAGTTATGATTCTTTGTTCAACGAGATCCCTAATGAAGTGGTGTCTTATGTCTATGTTCTTTGTTCGGGAATGTTGTACCGGATTCTTGGCAATATTTTGGGCACTCAAACTATCACAGAATACCGTCAAGGTTTCACTTTTTAGACCATAATCCTTTATCATTTGGTTCATCCACAACAACTGGGTACAACAGCTACCAACTGCTACGTATTCAGATTCTGCAGTTGATAAGGAAACACAATTTTGTTTTCTACTAAACCAAGACACAAGATTATTCCCAAGATAAAAACACCCGCCCGTGGTGCTTTTTCTATCATCAGTATTCCCAGCCCAATCTGAATCACTAAACCCCATAAGATTACTGTTAGTGTCCTTTGTGTAGCTTAACCCCAGATTCGTGGTACCACCGACATATCTAATAATCCTCTTAACCGCAGTCAAGTGGGATACCTTGGGGTCAGCTTGATACCTAGCACAAAGGCAGACACCGAACATTATGTCGGGCCTACATGCTGTAAGGTACAACAAGCTGACAATCATACTTTTATAGAGTGTTGGATCGACACTCTTTCCGTCCTCATCCTTATACAATTTGTGAGATAACCCCATGGGAGTTTTCATGTGAGAGACACTTTCAAGACCAAATTTCTTCACCAAATTCTTAGCATACTTTGATTGTGAAATTGTCATTCCCTCTTTAGACTGTGCAATTTGAAGTCCGAGAAAGAATTTCAATCCCCCAACCATACTCATCTCGAATGTGGATGTCATACTCTCTACAAAAGTATCAAGCATTCTTTCACACGGTGAACCAAAGACTATGTCATCCACATAAATCTGAGCTATAAGTATACCCTTCTTGTTCCTAAGAATGAACAAGGTTTTATCAACCTCTCCTCTTTTAAAACCAAGTTGAACTAGGTTCTCAGTTAGTCTCCCATACCAAGCACGTGGGGCTTGTTGTAGACCATAGAGCGCCTTTTTCAACTTATACACATGATTAGGCTTATGGGGGTCTTCGAACCCCTTAGGTTGTTCAACAAACGCTTCCTCATTCAAAACACCATTTAGGAATGCACTCTTTACATCCATTTGATGTAGAGTGATCTTAAGAAAGCAAGAAATTGCTAAGAGCAGTCTCATAGACTCAATGCGGGCTACAGGGGCAAAGGTCTCATCAAAGTCCACACCCTCTAATTGAGTGTAGCCCTGAGCCATCAAACGTGCTTTGTTCCTTGTTATATTGCCTTGTTCATCAGATTTGTTCTTAAAGATCCATTTAGTCCCAATTACATTAATGATAGAGGGCCTAAGAACTAAGATCCAAACGTCATTCTTTTCAAATTGAATCAATTCCTCTTGTATGGCATTAATCCAATTATCATCTTTCAAGGCTTCCAAGACACTTTTGGGCTCAAAGTTAGCCACAAAACAACATGAACTTACCTAATGGTATGCGGATTTCATACACAATAAACCTTCTAAGTCACGGTAATTTATCCTTTTTCCTCTTGTCTTCATTCTTTCATCCACTTCCCCAATGACCTGGGAAGTAGGATGATCTCCCTGTATCCTAAAGGAGACATCATTTCTTCTGCTTACTTGCTCTTCCTCGGTTTCAGAATCTGAATGAGCATCTTCAGTTGTCTGACCACTTGTGGTGTCAGTTGTCTGCTCAGATGGTAAATCAACTAACTACTCAGGTGTTGAATCTGCAGATTCTTTCGAGTTCTCCAGTTCAAATTCATCATCAACCAGTTCATGCTCCCATGTGCAACCTGTAACATCATCCTCAGTCGTTTTGACATTAAGATCAGTAGCATCATCAAAAATAACATTTATAGATTCCATAACTGTTTTGGTTTTCAAATTATAGAATCTATACGCCCTACTGTTTTGAGAATAACCAATGAAAATGGCCTTGTCACTCTTAGAATCAAACTTGGAAAGATATGCACGATCATTTAAGATGTAACAAATACAACCAAAGACATGAAAGTACTTCAAGGTGGGTTTCTTTCCAAGTAAATTTCATAGGGAGTAATGGTACTTCCAATTCTTAGAAAGACACGATTCCCTATATGACAAGCCGTGTTAACCGCTTCTGCCCAAAACTTTTTAGACAAATTTTTAGCACTCAACATGACTCTAGCCATTTCTTGTAATGTGCGATTTTTCCTTTCCTCTACTCCATTTTGTTGCGGAGTTTTGGGGGCTGAGAACTCATGAGTAATCCCCTTTGAATCGCAAAATGATGAAAAAGTAGAGTTTTCAAATTCTGTACTATGGTCAGACCTAAGCCTAATGGCTTTTAAACCATAAAGATTTTTGACCTTTTTGTACCATATTTTAAACTCTTCAATTGTGTTTGATTTTTCTCTCAAAAATATGACCCAAGTATAGCGCGAGAAATTATCAACACACACAAAACAATATTTCTTTCGAGACATGCTTTCCACTTCCATGGGACCCCCATTAGGTCAGTATGAATCAACTCAAGACATCTACTTGTCCCAAAGTTTTGAACCTTTTTATGACTAGACTTTGTTTGTTTTCCCTTTTGACATGGTCCACACACACTTAACTTTTTCAAGTCCAAGTTGGGCGAACCTTTTGCTGCCCTAAATTTTATTAAATCACTGATTTTTCTTTCACTCGCATGACCAAGCTTTTGGTGCTAGATTTCAGACTCATCCACTTTAGCGGTGAGACAAGACTCAGCACCGCCAATTTTGTAACAATTATCAGAGGATCGAATACCAGTATGAACACACGTATTTTTGTTATCAAATACTTCACAATTGGACTTGTAAAATTTAACAAACAAATCATCATCACACAACTGGCTTATGCTAATTAGGTTTGACTTTAGCCCATCAACATGCAATACATTATGCAAGTTGGGCAAACCATCAACATTCAACATACGTTTGCCAATTACCTTACCTTTTGCTCATCCACCAAAGTTGACTTTCCCACTCTTGAAGGCTTAATAGTCTTTGAGATGCTCAATTATACCAGTCATATGGCGAGAACAGCCACTATCAGAGTACCAGCCACACTACTTTTGAAGGAGGTAAGAACCACTTTGCAATTCAGAGTCTCCTTTCTTACCCAAACGGCTTTTGTTGCAGATTGCCGTTGGCTTGGCAGTTGTGTCTCTAGCTGTGCCTACAATTGTCTACTCAGATGCCCGCTGTTCTTTTCCAAGCCGAGTTCCTGTTTCAACTTGTAACAAAATGGTCGTATATGACCAGGGACAAAACAATGATGACACACGTATCTCTTTTTTTCTATTTTTTCTGTGTTTGTGAGGAGACACGTGATTAGGATTCAATCTCGCATTGCTTTTAGACGTACCCTCACCTTCCTTAACAAAAACTGGATCTCTATAGCCTACACCAGATCTTCCTTGATTCCCCATTTTCAAAACTTCATCTAACTTAGCCTTACCATTGTTAATCTTTGTGAGAGTATTGGTTTCTTTTTCAAGATCGCTTTTATACATCTCACACTCATTGTCTTTTTTGGAAAGCATGACTTCTAACCTAGCTATGGAGTCCTTTTGAGAATCATTTTCACTCGACAACCTCTCATTCTCAGCCTTTAATTTTAGATTGTCAGAGGTGAGTTTGCATTTACCTATTTAAATACCTTGAGTCGTTCCATCCTTTTGGACCAATCTGCGTACAAATCAACATACATATTGTGCAGGTCTTCATACGTGGTACTATCATCATCCTCCTGATTGGATTGATCAGATTTACCTGCAGATGTGAAATTCAAGCAGGTATACACTTCAGTACCAGTTGAGTTGGCAGTTATGCTGTCAGATGTCAGCTCATCTTCACTGTCAGACTCACTATCAGAAAGTGACCACTGTGATAGACGCAATGATGACAGATTTGCTGTCTGATCGTCATCATCAGAGTCACTTACGGTAGCAGAAAAACTCATTCCTCTCCTTTTGAGTGTGTTAGCACACTCATTGGCATAATGCCCAAAACCTTTACATGCCCTACATTGAATGGACTCAATAGAATTTTTGTTCTCAGTAAAAGGCTTTTTCTCATTGACTGATTCAACCTTAGGAAAAGGAACAGGTCCTTTGTTGGAAAATTTTATGTGCCGTTTCTTGTTCAATATGTTGTTGAATCTCTGAGTGCTCAAGGCACATTCATCCTCTCCTAAGTTTGACTCATCAATGTCTTTAGACAATTGAACAACATCTTTAGACACAGTTAGAGCACTAGCAAGAGCAATTGAATTTGCTTTACTAGTCTCTTGAACTTCGAGATTCAACTCAAAAGTGGTAAGGATACTTAGGACATGATCTAAACTAACAGTGTGAGCATCACAAGTTTCTTCAATAACAACAATCTTAATATTAAACTTTTCTGGGAGAGTTCTTAAAATTTTGCTAACAAGTCTTGCATTGGAGATGGATTCTCCTAAAGCAAAGGATTCGTTAAAAATGTCCAAAATTTTAGCAGAATAATCCTTGATGGTTTCATTCTCTCCCATCCTTAAGTTTTCAAATTTTGTAATTAACCTTCTTAGTTTAGTTTGCTTCATACTATCAGATCCTTTACAATGGAGTTGAAGAATATCCCAAGCAGTCTTGGCAACAGTATGGTTAGAGAATAACCTATATAGATGAGGATCTACATGGTCAGAGATCGCTGCCATGGCCTTAGCATTGTAATTTGCAAGAGAAATTTCCTCATTGTTCCAAGTCTCCTCGGGTTGAGGGATATACACTTTTCCTTATTCTCCTTCCTTGCTGAAGTTGTAGCAGTCACTTCAGTCCTTGGAGGAGTATATCCCACAAGAATACTAACCCAAGAGCTATGATCAATGTTTTTGATGTACATGATCATTTTTGCCTTCCAAATGGTATAGTTTGAACCATCTAGTGTAGGCGGTTTACGACTATGAGGACAGTCCATAATGACTACTTTCAAGGATCACTTCTCAGTGTATCGAGATCAGGCTCTTGATGCCAATTGAAAAAATATAGCTAGGACTGTTTCTGGGTAAAGCCTCTTGTGATATGAGAATATGAACACAAGTGTCTTAACAACTGACATGACAACACGCACACGTTCAGAGAATAAAAATAGCAGCGGAATAAACTATGAATAAACACTTCAGCAAGAAACTTCTTGCTGGAAAACTTTCATTACCAAAGAATCTTGCAGAGTACAAGATTTATGAAAGAACAAACTAATTAAAAGATCAAATCCTATTCAAGAGTTCTAGAATAAATCAAACACTAAAAATACTTGAAGACTTGGTGAACAAGAACTTCAAGAACACAAGGACTTCTCTCTAATGATTCTGTAAAAAGCGTGTATTGGACTAAATGTGATCGCCTTATTTATAAGACATCTTGACAACTTTTTCGTGGAGATCTTTCTTGATCATCAATCATCCAATCATCTTTGAAATAGAGTCATTCTTTTTCTACAATACAAAAAACCAACTTACCAAAGATAAACATTAGTAGGTTAGTAAAATAAATCTTAACTAAAATAAATAATCCTAATATAAACTATACCTAAATAATTACAACTATTCCTAAAATAACACTAAACTAAATATTCACATGTGATAAAACAGAATCACAAAGATAATGAGTATAACATACTCTTTCACAGGTGATGTAAGCTCCAAGGTACAGGACGTCAACATGGCAGATCAGGTTGATCCAACAGCAAAAAACACAAAGAAAAGTTAGGATATTTTGGTAATTTCAGCGGCTGTATGCCATGGTGGTTGTCTTAAACACAATTTTTATTTGGTTTATTGCATGTCTTGGTTGTAATTTGTTGGGGCCATATCTTGTGATAATACAGCAATTACTTTGGGTAATTTGTTTTTGCTTCAAGGTCGTGTTGTGGACCCTTTATGAATCTTTTGTAATGAACTTAAGTATAGAGTTTTGGAGGTAACATGTTAATCTTATAACTTAGAAAATTTTGGGTAGAAAGTGTTCGAATTTTGGCAATGTAAGTGTCAGATGGTAACATGTTAATGTTACAAATTGTAAAACTTTTTGTTAATGGAAAGATGTTATCTTTATACCTTGTGTTCCTTTGGTACATGTCAATGTTACAAACTGTGGAATTTTATCTTGAGTTCATGACTTTAGTTAAGTGCAAGAAGGTAATCAACATGTACATGACACATTGGCCCACCTACAACTTAACTAGAACATGAAAACTTGCGCCCAGGCGAAGGTGTAAAAACCTTAAACACTTAAGAAAGGTGTAAAACCTTTAAACCTTTGAAAGGTGTGTACCTTACATCTTGGATGAAATTTGAACATGTTGTTTCTTAGACTCTGCTTATAGCATCCTGAAAGCTTGGATCAACATGTTAGTGTTTTGACAACTTGAACCTTAGCAACTTGAGTAATCATGTAGACATCTTGAATCTTTTGCAATTTGAACCAATATGTAAGTCAACTTGACCTAAATAAGTGCTTTTGAGTATCTTTGCAAAACAGAGACATGTTAGGGTTGGGTGTTAGCCCCCTCCGATGCTTAAGTCAGTAGCAGTGGCGGAGCCAGGAATTAGTATCAACGGGGGCAAAGATTACACTATAAAAAAAAAATTAATTGTATTTTCATTAATGGGGGCAAAAAAAATCTAGTCCATTATTACTTTTATATCAAAGGGGGCAGATTTCAACAAATTACACTAAATCCCCGTAGTTTTATAAGTTTTGCACTAGTGAAATTTTGTTTTTTAAAAATCAATGGGGGCAATTGCCCCCTTTGGCATGTGAGTACCTCCGCCACTGGTCAGTAGGTATTTGATGAGAATAAATAGAATTGAAATGACGTAAATGAAATAACTTAATATAAATGCATACCTGGTTTTCTGAATTAAATTTGCAAGATACAACTTACATGAAGTATTGGAATTCTGATACCATCCAAAAACAGAGGGAGTGTATAGAAATAGGATGAATGGAAGAGCCTATTTCCTCGTGAAGTAAGGCACTAGACACCATTTTTATCCGGTCTTGATAGGTTTTCAATTTTTGGCAGGCGTGGAGGTAAATGTCAGTGCCAAGATGATGATTCCAGAGTCGCTCGGGCTCTTATTTGTAGACCTATATAAAAACACTGCCGCATTTGCAAGCCTATGAATTGGCAAATAATATCTTTAGAGGAAGTCTTGTGTGAGACAGTCTCACACATGAGACGGATCTCGACTATAGAGGAAATGGGCTTGCCCCGACCGTCCAGAGGGGCAAACCATTTACTTTCTCAACGAGACCTGTCTCTTGTGCGAGACCGACCCACACAAGTTTTTGTCATATCTTTATTCCTGTAGACAGAGAAGTGCCAATAACCTAAAGTATTTTGTTTGAGGGTAGTAGACTGCTTGTCCTTATTATTATGATTCCAAATTCATAATTAAGCAGCTTTGTAATGCAATCTGACATATAATTTCATTAATTTAATTATTTTAATGAATATTTAAAAATTTTATTTGTAAAATTATTAATTAACTTAACAAGTTTTAGATTTTTATAAGAATTATACATTTCCCAAAATATTTGTTCAAAGCTAAATCATATTAACTACTAGAAATCTACGAGAGTAAAATAGGACAAAAAAAAAGAAAGAAAGAACCTTCTCACTCTAGACTTTTGTCTCACGTCCAATTATCCTGCATTGACAGTAGGGATGGCAATTTGACCGAATCCGATCCGTACCGAAGGCGATCCGATCCGAAAAAATAGGGTTTGGTTTGCAATTTTAAAAACCTGAGCGGGTTCGGATCGGATTCGGATCATGCTGATGATCCGATCCGAACCCGATCCGATCCGACCCGAACCCTTAATAAAAGGTGAATTTTAAATATTTTAAATATTATTTTAAATTTTATTTTTTCTAATTTGTGTTTGTAAGTGAGATTTTGATGATTTTAGACTATTTTCCATACAACATTCAACATTGTGCTTAAAAATATATTTTAATTAATTAATTTTGAGCTAAAAATAGACTTTTAATAAGATTGGGGTCGGATCGGGTCGGTCACGGTTTCTTGAATTTTCGGATCGGGTTCGGATCGGTGTGTTTGAGGTTCGGCTCGGGTTCGGGTCGGCCATGATCCGATCCGATCCGAACCCTACCCTACCCGTTGCCATCCCTAATTGACAGTCCAAAAGAGAAACCAATTCAGTACTTTGCACAACAGCTATTTATGTGCTTGTTGTATAATATTACTACATCTGTCTCTAAATTAGTGTCCAAATTTCATTTTATGGGACATTTGAAAATCTCAACTCCTTGTACAATTTGGTGGCAAATATTCATATATAATGTTGTAATCTCATTTCCAAACTTTTAATTTTGCACGTACATGTGAAAAAAATTCGAAAAAAAAAAACATTTAGGGACAAAGTTATGTTAAAAAAAGACACTCATTTTGAGACAAAGATTTCTTGAAAATGAACATTCATTTAGGGACATAGGGAGTATCAAGCAAGTTGCAACTGAAAAACAGAGGATAAATAAATATATCTTGTTAATGAAGGTGTAACGACCCGAACTTTCACATAATAAATAAATTCCATAAACTAAGGAAATCCCAAACGTCAAACATAATTCAAAACCAACGTTCAAAAGTACGGCTAGTTTACTTAACCATAATTCAAAATAAAGCGGAAGCATAACTAAAATTCAAATCTTAACGGCTAGTACAATCCACTAGCTCTTCAGCATAAACCAAAATCAATGACTTAAAATCCTTCATCAAGTCACGGACCGCCATACTCTGCGATCTAACCTTCTCCACTACTTATTACCTGGGGAAAAGAATATAAGAAAAGGGTGAGCGAACAATGCTCAGTAAGGTCCTACGCCGCCCCTTCGGTTTCTAAGAAGGGATGACCTCAATAAGCGCATCAATAAACAATTTTCGATGAAAAGGACAAGTCAATAAAACCAAACAATAATTTTCTCTGTCGATACAAGGAAAGGAATCATGGCTCAATTCAATACTCAATAACACGTACAATCCTTTATGATTACTTAATATTCTTCTCGTCAATTCAATGCTCAAAATGTTACCCAAAAGGGTTCAATAGTCGATGTATCAATATTTCGGTATATCCGGATAACCTATATAACCACCATTTTCAGTGGTGTCGATGTCAATGGTTAATGCCACGTAGGCATGTCATGAACTAACCCTCATGACCGGGTATCAATGGTGTATCAATATTAACCCACTAATAATGGGTGTCATTAAGTGATCATTCTTTTGTCAATGAGGTTCTTCAATTGACCAATAATTCAACGTCAATTTAAGTTTAGATAGTTTCAATGACGGAGGCACTTGGAGTGAATTCCAATCGAGAGTTACCGGCCATAACGGTAAAACAATAATTACTCTAGGAACGGAGGGCCAATAAATAACGATATTCAATAGGACTAAGAGACGTAAATCCCTTACCTCGGGTTCGCGTTAATCCTCTTTAACGAATCTCCCGCACGAATCTACAATCATAAATAAATACTTTTTAGGACAAGTAACATATTTTACTTCCTTAACCTCCCTAGTTCATCTTCTTAAACTCTTCTTAAGGTTAAAATATTTTTTTTTCGGGTTTGTTCTACCCATTGATTGCATTCCCAAAATACCCTTTTATTTTCGGTTTACTATTCACAGCGTATAAAATTACTATTCATCGCAGATCACTTATTCATCGTAGATCACTATTCATCATTTAACAAAAATCCCAGATTACTATTCCTAGGCTGTTTTTCACAATTTAGAACACACACACAAACACACACAGTAAACACACACTCTGCACCAAGAACACACAGTACACGAACACACACACACACCCATGCACATATTTCTCTGTCCTCGTTTCTTCCTTCCTTCCTTATCCATGTAACATGTAAAGCATACTTTAAGAATTTGTCCCATTATAATATTGTATGACTTAAACCCAATCTTCTGACTACATGGAATAAACATAAAATACTAGTTCCAAGAATTTCTTATTCTACAAAAATTAGGGAAAAGATGAAGATCACTTATACCTTAGTCTGTAGCTTTTTCTGCGGCCTTCTTTTGCCGCACCTCTCTCCGTCCCCGTTCTTGTGGCCGCCGTTCTCTCCAATTCTCTAGTATTTTAATTTTATCCTCTATTCTCAAATTAGGTTAGAAACCTTATTTATATACCCAAAAGAGTCCGCTAATCTCTCTCTTAAATGGCCAGCCCAATTAATTACCTCAATTCCATGACCTTCTATTGGCCCAATTCATATGCTAATATTAAAACCTAATCAAGTCATTTACTTATTAATTGACCCAATTACTTTGTACTCTAAACGCCCAACATAAATAAATTATCATAACTAACTAATTTTTAATAACCCAATTTAATTAAAGAAAATCAAAATAATATAATCAATTTTCAGGATATTACATTCCTACCACCTTAAAAGAAGTTTCGTCCTCGAAACTTAACGAGTCTACCATCCTTTTACAAAATTTGCTAGCCCACTATAGAACTTATTCCCCATTGTCATTGATGCTCCTCAAATTCATTATTCCTCTATAATACTTTCGAGTACTTACTTAAACATCGCGTAAACTTCACATTTCAATCCCAATTAAAATTTATGATTTAATAAAAAAATTATCACATTCTCCTCCCTTAAATAAGTTTAGTCATCTAAACTCGACATACCTGCGACTGTCCAATTTGCACCATTGTCATCTTTGGTTGTCATAGTATAGATCCTTCCTGTTCGGTTGGAATTCGACTCGCCTTTCTTGTCTTTGTCTTTGTCTTTGTCCTTGTCCTCATTTTCCTTTGGTGTAGTCTTCACAGGTTCTGGGCAGTCCTTGATCTTATGTCCACGTTTACCACAGTTAAAGCAAGAGGCTGTATTCCAATAACACTCTTCAGTCTTATGCTTCCTCCCACAAGTACGACAGATGGGAGTAGGCGCGTCTTGGTTCTGGCCCTTATTCCCATTTTGACTCCCTGATAGTTCCTATTCTGATAACGATTATTGGTAGCGGGAGGGCCTCCCCGTGGACGGTTTTCCTCAGTCGTCCGCTTCTTGTAGTTATCACTATCACTTCCACTCCTGCTAGACTGGACACTTTCCTTTCCTAAGTCACGTTCAGCCCCCCTTTTTCCTATTATCTCTAGAATTCAAATATTCCTTCTCATCAAGCTCAATTACTCGTGCTTTGTTTGCCGCTTGAGCTAGAGTCGGGAGCTGTAGTGGTACTAACCTGTATTTCAGCTTCGAATTCAATCCAGCCTCAAATTTCCTAGCCTTCTGTTCTTCATCATCAAAGAACCTCGGGGCAAAACGAGATAACTCCAGAAACTTTTCCAAATATTCTTCCACAGTCAGGGACCCTTGAGTTAGATTCATAAACTCCGATATCTTCATATTCTTCACAATCGGGGGGTAGAACTTGTCATTAAAAGCTTCCAGAAACATCTCCCATGTATAATTGGTAACCCCACGAGCCACTCCTGCCTGGATTACTGTCTCCCACCAAACCATGGCTTCCCCTTTTAACACAAAAGTAGCAAAAGTTACCTTCTGCTCTATAGTACACTCCAAAGTGCGAAAAATTCTTTCAATGCCCTTTATCCATTCTTCAGGCTTCTCGCCTGGTGCACCAGAGAAATACTCTGGGTTGCGCTTCTGGAATAGCACCAGTAGATCTCTAACCGGTAGAGGTGGTGGAGGTGGTGGTGCTGCGTTGGCTTGATTAAGGCTTGCTGTCACTGCTTGAGCTAAAGTCTGATTTGTCTGCCCTATCCCCACGACTGCTTGTGTTAACGTCTGAATTAGGGCAGTAAGCATCGGTCCGGCTGACCCTGGTTGTTCCCATTATTATTGTGCTGGTGGTGGTTCTGGTTTCCCTCTCCTACAGACGCAGAATCTTGAACAGCACCGCCTCGGCCCCCTCGGCCTCTTCGACCCGCACGGCCTCTACCTCTTCCTCTTTCCATTGCCTATTAGCAAAAGTCAATGATTACAAATTTGTAATTACTAAGCAAGGTAATATAGTTAGTCTACCTTATAGTTGTCTCATAATCAATGGTTTCAAGTACGTTCAACTTGTTCAATTTCAAATTTCAATTTCGATTTCAATGTCGGTACTAATTTCGGTTCGGTTTCAATAGTGTTCAATGGATATCAATCATGTTAATATTGCGGGTTATCTACGAACCAAATCTCTCCTTTCTATAAGGGACTATCCTTTAATTCCATGCTTCACTTCTTAGCTGATGTCATCTAAAGATTCACGCATGTAATTATTATACTCACGGTACACTTCATCAAAGTTGATAAAGATAACAATACTACCCTTCAACTTAGCATTTCCCTATCTCAACCAGTCCGTCCCTCCCTTTTCTTTCTTAGAGCCTCACTCCACGACCCTTTCTATACCACTGGTGCCCTAGATTTAGATCCAAGAGGCAATATATACTATCTATTAACCTACTGACTAGTCCAATTCATTCCATATATTTACCTAGAACAAATTATAATTTTATTTTCGGGGTCCATAATATTATTTTCCATGCATCAAAGTCTAAAAGCCCAATATCTTATTCACGCTCATTAACCCAATAGTAATAGATCATAGTGGCCCATACCAGATATAATCACCACCCAAAAAGATTATACTTAATCATTATTATTATTTGAAAACTATAACTAAAGCCCAAATAATTTAGTAAATTTTGGGTTATTGCATTCTTCCCTCCTTAAAAGGAATTCGTCCTCGATTTCTATCTCTTCCAAATCCTTTAAGCTCATGTTCCATAAATCCTCCATACAAAGGCAACAAGTTGACCTCAATGAAAACTGAGTCTTTTTAGACCGCTCAAAATCATAATGTTCAAGTATCCAAACCTATTCAATATCAGAGTCCTTATTCCCTTTCAAGATCTAATCCCAATGCTCTGATACCAACTGTAACGACCCGAACTTTCACATAATAAATAAATTCCATAAACTAAGGAAATCCCAAACGTCAAACATAATTCAAAACCAACGTTCAAAAGTACGGCTAGTTTACTTAACCATAATTCAAAATAAAGCGGAAGCATAACTAAAATTCAAATCTTAACGGCTAGTACAATCCACTAGCTCTTCAGCATAAACCAAAATCAATGACTTAAAATCCTTCATCAAGTCACGGACCGCCATACTCTGCGATCTAACCTTCTCCACTACTTATTACCTGGGGAAAAGAATATAAGAAAGGGGTGAGCGAACAATGCTCAGTAAGGTCCTACGCCGCCCCTTCGGTTTCTAAGAAGGGATGACCTCAATAAGCGCATCAATAAACAATTTTCGATGAAAAGGACAAGTCAATAAAACCAAACAAAAATTTTCTCTGTCGATACAAGGAAAGGAATCATGGCTCAATTCAATACTCAATAACACGTACAATCCTTTATGATTACTTAATATTCTTCTCGTCAATTCAATGCTCAAAATGTTACCCAAAGGGTTCAATAGTCGATGTATCAATATTTCGGTATATCCGGATAACCTATATAACCACCATTTTCAGTGGTGTCGATGTCAATGGTTAATGCCACGTAGGCATGTCATGAACTAACCCTCATGACCGGGTATCAATGGTGTATCAATATTAACCCACTAATAATGGGTGTCATTAAGTGATCATTCTTTTGTCAATGAGGTTCTTCAATTGACCAATAATTCAACGTCAATTTAAGTTTAGATATTCTCAATGACGGAGGCACTTGGAGTGAATTCCAATCGAGAGTTACCGGCCATAACGGTAAAACAATAATTACTCTAGGAACGGAGGGCCAATAAATAACGATATTCAATAGGACTAAGAGACGTAAATCCTTACCTCGGGTTCGCGTTAATCCTCTTTAACGAATCTCCCGCACGAATCTACAATCATAAATAAATACTTTTTAGGACAAGTAACATATTTTACTTCCTTAACCTCCCTAGTTCATCTTCTTAAACTCTTCTTAAGGTTAAAATATTTTTTTTTCCGGGTTTGTTCTACCCATTGATTGCATTCCCAAAATACCCTTTATTTTCGGTTTACTATTCACAGCGTATAAAATTACTATTCATCGCAGATCACTTATTCATCGTAGATCACTATTCATCATTTAACAAAAATCCCAGATTACTATTCCTAGGCTGTTTTTCACAATTTAGAACACACACACAAACACACACAGTAAACACACACTCTGCACCAAGAACACACAGTACACGAACACACACACACACCCATCACATATTTCTCTGTCCTCGTTTCTTCCTTCCTTCCTTATCCATGTAACATGTAAAGCATACTTTAAGAATTTGTCCCATTATAATATTGTAATGACTTAAACCCAATCTTCTGACTACATGGAATAAACATAAAATACTAGTTCCAAGAATTTTTATTCTACAAAAATTAGGGAAAAGATGAAGATCACTTATACCTTAGTCTGTAGCTTTTTCTGCGGCCTTCTTTTGCCGCACCTCTCTCTGTCCCCGTTCTTGTGGCCGCCGTTCTCTCCAATTCTCTAGTTTTTTAATTTTATCCTCTATTCTCAAATTAGGTTAGAAACCTTATTTATATACCCAAAAGAGTCCACTAATCTCTCTCTTAATGGCCAGCCCAATTAATTACCTCAATTCCATGACCTTCTATTGGCCCAATTCATATGCTAATATTAAACCTAATCAAGTCATTTACTTATTAATTGAACCAATTACTTTGTACTCTAAACGCCCAACATAAAATAAATTATCATAACTAACTAATTTTTAATAACCCAATTTAATTAAAGAAAATCAAAATAATATAATCAATTTTCAGGATATTACAGAAGGTGCGATACCTCGCTGAGAAAGAAGGGGAAAGGGTGCATGCACCCTATCCTCCCTCCAAGCAGTATCATTCGATGTCGACTTCCCTTCCATTCAGTGGCAGAGACAGAAATTAATGGAAGGGGGGCAAGAAATTGTAGAATAGAGGAACAATGAAAGGGGGTTCGGAGGCAGCGCCCTCATAATTTTTTTCCAGGAGTTTTTTCCATATAGAAATTATCATATTCATTGGGAGCCTTCACCTATAAAATGAAAAAAAAAAAAAATTAAAACATTTTTTATGCATGTTAATATTTCAAGATGAGTGCAGAGGCATTATTAGAAGAGCCTATCGATATTTTTAACCCTCGTACTTTAGTTAAGCTTCAGTTTTAACCTCTCTTGTAGTTTTTTTTAGCAATTTTAACCTTTGAATTTTATATACGCACTCATTTTCCCCAAAAGTGATGAAATTTAAGCCACTTTTATAGCATTATTAACCCTCGTACTATGACATTTTTGGGGAAAATGAGGGTGTATCTAAAGTACAAGGGTTAAAACTGTTAAAAAAATACAAGAGATGTTAAAACAGAAGTTTAACTAAAGTACAAGGGTTAAAAATGTCGATTGGCCTATTAGAAGCAACACAAATTATACACCTCAATAATTGTTAAACTAGACACGACGGCATAAGAGAGAATAATATTTAGAGTTTCAAAGCTTGGTTTATTTCATTGATCTCATCTATATTTATAGTACATAAAGGAGAATCCTTTTTAGGAAAGGATTCTAAGGAGTAGGGAACAAGAAAGCAATCTAGGACAATTCTAACCTAACCAAATCTGAGATTTATAGCAATCGGATCTCCTAAACCGATCTCCTAAACCCATTAGGAGATCCAAATATTCCGTAACCCCCCCTTAAGTTGGAGCATGGGGATTCAAAATGCCCAACTTGCGTAAAAGAAAATCGAACTGCTTCTTGCCAAGAGCTTTGGTAAAGATATCCGCCAACTGTGTAGATGTAGGAACATAGGAAGGAGCGATGAGACCCTCCTTCACTGCATCTCGAACAAAAATGATAAGCAACTTCAATATGCTTCGATCGTTCATGAAAAAACTGGATTTTGAGGAAGATGTATAGCCGATTGACTATCACAGAAAAGAGGAATCGCCTTTGGATGATGAACACCCAAGCTAAGTAAAAGACGCTTCAACCATTTCAATTCACAAGTAACAGCCTCCATGGATCTATATTCGGCCTCTGCAGAAGATCAGGACACTGTGTCTTGTTTCTTGGTTTTCCATGAAATGGGCGAATTTCCAAGAAAAACCAGCCAACCTGTTAGAGATTTGCGAGTGATAGGACATGCAGCCCAATCAGAATCACACCAACCACTTAGACTCAAGTCACTGTCACTTGTTAGAACAATTCCCTGACCAGGTGTGCCCTTAAGGTACCGCACAACTCGCAAGGCAGCTGACACGCCCCCAGGTCCCGGGATCCCCTAATAGAACCTCGAACTTGGTGCGCGTGAATAACAAGAATCAAGAAACTAACAAGAAACTGGATGACAACTGTTTATGACAAACTGACATGATATATATACTCTAGAGTAAGGAGCTAAGATAGCTCACACCACGAGTTCTAGACAAGAAAATTTAAACCAAACATGATTATACACAGCGGAAACATGCCTAGCACATATGCTGGCATTTCAAGATGTCTAGAGACAACCAGTACTATACAAGACTGTCTACCCCAAAATAAGGAGTTACATAACCCATACAAAATCGTCCCCACCAAATTGTAAAAGGACCACGATCCCCAAAAGAATAACCACCTGCGTAGTAAGCTCCCAGCTATGTCGAGCCTCACTGCGCACTATCACTAGTCTTCCTTTGATCTAAGGAAAACAAATAAACAAGGAACGGGGTGAGATAAATCTCAGTAAGCTATTAAATGCAACTACATGACATGTTATCATGCAATTCAAGTAGATACTCAAGTAATCATATATCAAGTATCATCAAGTAACAAGTATATGAGAGGCTAAGTCAACTCATCAAGTAGCACATAAGGCTAAGCTAGCACGTTATAAAGGATATTGCTTCCTTCCTTATTCCTCCCAAGAATACCATTGTTGTCGTAGATTGTATTACTTTGACAAATCACGATCAATATCAAGAAACCGCTTATGCAGTATATATAAGAAGACCCGGTAGCCAGTGTCATTCCCAAGATCAAGATTCATGAGGTGTTCACGAGTTTAGCATTCACTTTTATCAGACGTATTGCTCTAACAAAGGAAGCTATGCCCTTACTATGGCCTGTAGTAAGGGGTCAAGCGCAGATACATAGATCCCCGATTATCACTTTGGCCCCAGCCTCATGATAAGCGTGAACCTATATACGTCCGAGCAAACAAGGACCAGCTGGACTCACACAAGAATGCACAAGTAAGTATTTACTTGAACTACGAGAGTAGAACTAATCCAAAAGTAGTGGACTAGCTCAACAAGAAACATGCTTCAAGTAATCAAGAAGTCACATTGTTATCAAGCAACTATATGCAATGTTTGCACACACACATCAAGAATATTTCTCATACACGTTAGTGCTTGTTCATAGAACTTTCTAGTTCATTACCATACACATGTATTGGTGTCAAGTCATGTACAAGATTTTATTATCTTATGTTCAAGTCTTAATCCAATTCTTTGGATGTTCAAGTCATGTACAAGATTTTATTGTCTTATACTTCAAGTTATAATTCAAATCTTTGGACATTCAAGCATGTATAAGAGTTATACATTTTACTGTTACAAGTTCTTAATCCTATTCTTAGGATGTTCAAGCTCAAGACTAAGTTCTAATGCCCCAAAAGGTGCACAAACATTGCTAGTACATCTTATACTAAGGTTATATACCTTAACTAGGGTTACTTCCAACTTGTACAAACTTTAAACAATACTTTTATTTTTCAGGGTAAGGGGCGGCGCGCCCCACTAGGGACTGGGCGGTCGCCCACTCGGCAGAATTATATGGGAACCTTTCAGTAGTTTTGGGCGGTCGCCTGTCCCAAACATGGGCAGTCGCCCAAGGACTTTTCCAGCAATTGTGCATTTCTTTCCCAGGCTTACAAATTCTCCGTCCCAAGCGTAGGAGTATACTTTTTACTAACCTTTTAACATTCCTAGGAGTGCATAACATGTTCAAACTATTATTTTCAAGTTCTTTCATCATTTTACACAGAGGGTTAATACTCCCTTTGTCCCAAAATTACAAGTATCACAAAAATTGCCCCAAACACGAAATTGACAAGCACAAGTATCAGGAATAACATATATGCATGTTATTACAAGAAAGGGGGACCTAATAACTTACTTAGTCCGAAATCAAAGTCAAGGAAACTTATTTCTGATCAGCAGGAAACACTCTATTCAATGCCACGAATATTTATACGGGATCGGAATCAAGAACAGGAGGATAATTAAACTCGAGGAGTCGAAAATAGGGTAAACCCTAAACCTAGCTTTCAGAACAGAGGAAGAACGAGAAGAATATTTGAGAAGTATGCTTTCTCATAGAAAGCATACACAAGATATACTTGCAACTTTCAAATAATGACACTTAGGCCCCTCAAGTTTCACTTTTAACAAAAAGGCCCCTAAAGTCATATTTTCACAAATGACCCAAAAGTCAAAACTAGACATTTAACGACCTTAATATTCTAAAGCAATTAAGAAATTAATTCAAGTAAAACTAGCACATAATATACAAGTTTCAAGTATTTAACAAGCAAGTCAAATATTTAACAAGAATAAGGATGGGCGTTACAGCAGCTGCCCAATGTTCTTCCCGAGGAGCATGCATAAATTATGACAAAACATGTACAGAGTAGGCCAGGTCTGGACGTGTCACTGCAAGATAAATCAGACGACCCACAAGGCGTTTGTACCGTTCTGGATCAAAAAGCTCCTTGCCTGTAGCAAGGCCAAGTCTGTGGTTTTGAATAATAGGGAATTCTGTAGGTTTTGCCCCCAATAATCCAGTCTCAGAAATATTGTCAAGAGCATACTTTCTTTGACACAAAAATAATCCCGAAGTGCTTCGTGCAACTTCAATACCAAGAAAATACTTAAGAGGCCCAAGATCCTTCATTTTAAAACAATCACTCAAATAGGCTTTAAAACTCTCGTAAGGCTAGGGGTGTAAACGGTTCGGTTTAGCTCGGTTTGAGCGGTTTTAGAGACCGAACCGCTAGTCATCGGTTTGAGAAAATCTCAAACAAAAACTCCAAACCGAACTGAACCAAACCACAATGGTTCGGTTCGGTTCAGCTCAAACCGTGGTTTGATATATCGGTTCAGACCGCGGTCTGAACCGCGGCCCAAACCACGGCCCATGTTCATTGATATTAAACTATACTTAAACACAATTAAAACTAATAGAAGTTGAACACAATACAACTTATAACATTACTTCTGGAAAAGAAAGTACCCATCCAAAACAAAAGTACGACATAACAATCATTGTTACAACTTACAAACCAAACATTCAAATTACACCAATAAATCAAGTCAACTATTAAACAAGTTTGAAGATAGGACAATAGTAGGGATAAGATAGAGATTCCAAGCCTTCAGCCGATGCACCTGTCATAAAAGAAAATCATCAGTCTCTACAACCAGTCTTGGCAAAAATATACTCCCTCCATCCTAAAATGATCTTCACATTTTTCTACGACTAACCATTTGAAGGATCACAACATATAGTGACAAAAACATATTTGCAATGGTCTACACTTCTATTGCTTTATCTAGGATTACAGCAAGTATGGGTACAATCAGCAGTAGTCAATTTAAATTGCAGATAGACAACACCACATGGAAAATATTAGACTTCACATTATTTCCAGTCATAAAGTACTAAACTCAGTCGGAGTAAAATATGTACTAAACTCACATTGCAAGACAGGTGTAGATTCCTCATCGCGGCAAGTTCCTGTAATATAAAGAAAATGCAGCAAGATAACAATTAAATAGCAAAGTAGTAATTTGAATTGTAGAAAACAGGGAAAATAAATCAAAATAAGCACTTACATACTTCAAAATTCAGTCCCTAAATGCCGAACCCACAAGATCTGAATTATCAGTGACCACTGCAAGATGTAAAACTATAATTATAAGAAGATATTAAAAAACTTAAAAATGAAATATATAAATGAATAAAATTGTTGAAAACAACTGATTTGTATATTGTATATAACTTACCAGATTCACAGTCACTAAAATCTTCCAACTTCATTTCAACATCAATGGGAAGAGATGCAGCATGCAACCAATCTTGTGCAAAAATCAAAGGCTCCACAACCTTGGGACTCAAAGAGCTACAAAATGGATCTAAGACATGACCCCCGGTGCTAAAAGCTGACTCTGAAGCAACTGTAGTAATAGGAATTGCCAAGATGTCTTTTGCTATTAGAGAGAGAACTGGAAACCTATGAGCATTCATTTTCCACCAAAACAAAATATCGAAGTCCCCAACTTTTTTCTCGACTATTTCATCCAAGAACCTTTCAATTTCTGACTTTGCACCATTGTCCACTTCTTCTAAGTGCTTGTAATATGCACTTTGCATATCTTCAAAATTATCACGGGAACATGAAGATTCAGCCTCTTTTTCTTCTCAACAGCCTTCTCAACACTTGCTTTCGCATTTTTGTTAATAACCTCATAACAAGAATACATGCGCAACAAAGTGTCCTTCACACTCTTTTCCAATTCAGCCACCTTTTCAATACTATAAATTGTTCCATAACAAAACTTCACATAGTTCAACTTGAATCGAGGATCTAAGACAACCGCAAGTAAAGATTCATGTTAATCTTACTCATATCACCCCAATATTTGTCAAACTTTTTTTGCATTGACTTTGCCATCGCTTTCAAATCAATATCATTATTATCATTAGCCCAATTAATCAAGTTCCTTTGAATCATAAACACATCATGAAAGTAAGTATTAGAAGTGACATATAAGCAACCCAAAAATCTCCTAGTGATATTATAGAAAGTTTCCAAGAACTTACATAAAGTACTAGCACGTGACCAATCACTTGTTGTAGGAGAACCATTAGGGAGATCGCTATCAAGAGTAGTATCTAAATCCATGACTTCAAATGCCTTTTTAAACTTAAGAGCAGTTTTTAACATGAGAAATGTGTAGTTCCACCTAGTCGGGACATCTAGGACTAACTTGCTTTTATGAGGGATTTCTTCTCGCTCACAAAAATCCTGAAAAGATGTTCTCTTTGTGGGGAACTCCTTATATACCTCACAACTGCTCGAATTCTGCTGATTGATTCATCTATCTCTCCAATCTCATCTCTAACAATAAAGTTCAGAATATGGGCACAACACCTCATGTGAAAGAACTCACCCTCCAAAACAACTCCACCTTTTCTTACAAGTTTTTTCTTTAAATGATCAACAGCAGTGTCATTAGCTGAGGCATTATCAAGCGTGATAGTAAAAACCTTCTCAATACCCCAATCAATCATGCAAGCCTCAATTGCGCTAGCAATTGCAAGGCCTTTGTGACTATTAACAACTTTGAAATTAAGAACTCTTTTGTGTAATTTCCATTCCTGATCAATAAAGTGCGAAGTAAGAACCATATAACTCAAGTTTTGCAAAGATGTCCATATATCACTTGTGAGGCAAATCCTATTAGCATTAAAAGATAAATCCCTTTTCAACTTTTTCTTCTCCCTATTGTATATTTCCATGCAATCCTTAGCTATGGTGTTGCGACAAAACGCTTGAAGCCCTCATGCTCAATAAAGCTAAAAGGAAGCTCATCGATAATTATCATTTCTGCAATAGCTTCTCTACACTTAACTTTATCAAATTTCCAAGGAAGTAACTTGCTTTCCCCTTCCCCTTCTTTGAAACTCTCAAGTGTACTTTGATTTTTCATCAATTCATTATACGGATATTTAGGACACCTGGGTATATATTTAGAAAGAGTGCTAGTGCTACAAGTAGAAGCATATTGCACATTGCAGTACTTACAGTTTTAACACAACAGCTTTTTACCATTTTTATCCATGGTTCTATTAAAATGTTCCCAAACATCTGATACAAAAGCTTTACTCTTATCACTACATCCACCCACTGCAGACGATTCAACTTCAGTGTCCTGGGTTGAAGCTTTTTGCTTCCTTGACATTTCAACCTAAATTAACAAGAAGTATAGAAATTGATCAGAACCAGAAGGCAGAACAATACTAGTAACAATTTCAATGGCCAATCACAAGTATGTAAGTTGAAAAAATCTTACACTGCAGTTCTTGTCAGCATCCATGGCTGAAATCAGAAGATTGTTTGGAAGTTGCAAGCCCTAGAAAACAACGAATTGAAGAGTAATGTTAGAGATTAATAAACTTTAATTGTAAATCACCAAAATAAACAGAATAAACAAGATTGAATTACCGGGAAAAGTGAGATCGATAGTCAAGCAAACACCGATCACGTTTAGGGTTCCGACTTGCACCTAGCCGAAAAAGAGAGTGACGAAATCGATTCAGTTCAATGAATTGAATAGGGTTATGACTTGAGAGATGTAGAGCAGGGACGCTTGAGACGCTTGAGATGGAGGAATGTGTAGGCAAAGGAAGAGGGAGGCGATGGGTTAGAGGAAGAATGGAGTCGAGAGTCGTAGAGCAGCGCCACTAAATGAATGAAACTTGGAAGTTTTAAACATGAATAATGAAAATAGGGTTTCCCTAAAATGAAATGTGGATAATTAACATAGGTAAAATATCAACGGTCCAACAGTTACCTGGTTCGGTTTAGTGGTTCGGTTCCTCGGTTCAGTTCATCGGTTCGGTTTGAACAGTTCAGTTTCCCCGAGATAATGAGATCATCAACATATACGAGCACATTTATCTGAACAACACCTTTTGTGAAGGTGAAAAGAGAATAATCAGAATAATATTTCAAAAATCCATACCCCTTTAAGGCAGCTATGAGCTTGGCAAACCAACAACGTGGAGCTTGTTTCAACCTATATAATGACTTGTGCAAACGACACACAATATTTGTTTTTGAGGTCTCAAAACTTGGAGGCAGCTTCATGTAGACTTCTTCGTCCAGATCCCCATGTAAGAAGGCATTGTGAACGTCCATCTGATGAAGCTCCTAATTTTTAGAAGCGTCAACTACGAGAAAGTCACGAACAATCACCATTTTGCAACCGGAGCAAATGTTTCTGCATAATCAATTCCTTCTTTTTGATGATTTCCGAAGACCACCAAACCGAGACTTCAATCTTTCAATGCTTCCATCGGAATGGTATTTGATGCGATAAACCCATTGATTTCCCAATGCCCGTTTTCCTGGTGGTAGAGGTTCTAATGTCCAAGTGCCGTTATCTTCTAAGGCTTTGATTTCTTTTTGCATTGACTTTTTCCATCCTTCGTCCGTCATGGCTTCACGAAATGACTTTGGCTCCCTATCCAATGTTAGTGCAACAAGAAAATTTCAGTGTTTCACAGAAACATTGTCACAATTCATATAATGTGCTATGGGGTAAGGAGTACCTGAGAGAAGTTGTGGAGAGGGTGTAGCAGGAGATGGACTTTCAGCATTGATTGTGTGAACAACATAGTCACGAAGACAAACTGAAGGAACCTTCTCACGCATGCCCCTACCTAGTTCAGTAGCCTGAGGTTGAACCAGAAGATCATCAGTCTCAGTTGGTGTGGCAGACGTGCTCACAGATGAGGCGGCAGTTGTCTGTACATCCTGTTCCACAACTGGTGGAACAGGAGCTGGGGTTTCCAGAATGTCATAATCAGCAAAGTCTAAATCAACCTCCTCATTCAAGTCAGCAATATGCTCAGGAACAATGTTTATGGTTTCAGGTTCTTTAAAAGGAAAATTATCCTAAAAAAACTTGACATCTCTAGAGACAAAAAATTCTTTAGTGTCTAAATCAAAGAGTTTCCATCCCTTTTTCCCAAATGGATACCCCCCAAAACACACACTTTCGACTATGACTAGCAAATTTTTCACCACCCGTTCTTTGATTGTGAGCAAAGCATAAAGAACTAAAAACTCAAATAGTATTATAAGAAGGGGGGTTGCCAAATAGAATCTCATGGGGGGTGCGGTTATGTAACAAGGGAGAGGGGGTTCGATTAATTAAGTGAGCAAAGGCAAGAATGGCTTCTCCCCAAAAATAGATAGGGAGATTGGCTTGAAACCTCAAAGCCCTTGCGACATTTAAAATGTGTTGGTGTTTTCTTTAAACTCTTCCATTTTGTTGAGGATCACCAAAGCAAGATGTTTGAAAAAGAATGCCCGTGGAAGTAAAATAATCCAATAAACACCTCAACTCAGTACCATTATCACTTTGGACAATCTTAATCTTTTCATTAAATTGACGATTGACCATAGCAACAAAGGACATAAACACATCAAAACTTCAGCTTTGTCAACCAACAAATAAACCCATACCGCACGAGAATAATCATCAACAATGGTAAAGAAATAACGTGCACCACAAGAAGAAGTGTGTCTATAAGATCCCCACAAATCACAGTGGATCTTTTCAAAATATAATTGAACTTTTAACCCAGTTTAACAATCAATTCGAGCTTTCAAGGTTAAAAATTTAATTTTACCTCATAAAATGGGCATCCTAGAAACCTTCTTCCTGGGTTGTCATCGGTCCACGAAGTCCACATGGGTGCCCTAATACGACAATAGCATTCTTTCATTCCTCCACTACTCAATCGAAGATTGAACTCTTCTTGTGATTCCCCAATGATTTCAGTTCTTGATTCCATAGATTTTGTCGCAGTTATCTCCAACTTCAACCTAAATTTGCAACGCCGACACTAGCCCTAATTTATACGCAGGAATTATATCTTTGGGGTGAAGGGTGAAACGACGTAGTATCAATTAGGTGAATCAGCATGCCTATTTGGCAAAATTAAATGACGTGGAGGGGTAAAATGACCAAAAACCCATCCTAGTCAGCGTTTTCGTTAAGTTTTGAACGAAAACTTAACGATGTCCTAATTTCCCCTATTTTTAGAATTAAACAAGGGCATATTTGCGGAAAATGGACTTGGGGGGCATATCTGCATCGTAACTATAAGTACATGGGCAAAATTATCATATTTCCTGCTCGGTTGTAAGGGAACTACAAGAGCTAAGGGAAATGATTATGAATATTCCAGGAGTAACACCGCCATTTCACCAGGCATCTCCAACATGTTACAATGAATCTCGCTTTGTGCCGGCCATTTCCTATATTGATATCCCAAAGAGGTTCATGATGCCTAACATGAAACAATATGATGGGACTACAGATCCCTTGGAACATATAGCATTATATCAAGAAAAGATGAATGCCATCCACATTCCATTACAATACAAAGAAGTTTGTCTTTGCAGGGGTTTTGGATACACATTGACTGGTGCAGTAATGAGATGACTAATAAGCCAACCTATTGGTTCTATTGGATCTTATGCACAACTGATTAACATATTTATTAATCAATTTTCTTGCAATAGAGTTTTTGAGAAACTTACAAGTGATCTTTACAGGGTAGTTCAACAACCTGGCGAAACTTTGAAAGAATATTTGAGTAGGTTCAATAAAGAAGTAGTAGATATACCCAATCTCAATATTTCAACTACCATTGAGGCATTCAGGATGGGGTTGAAGAAAAACTCACCATATTACGAAGAATTGGTCATGAATCCGTGTAAAAGACTAGAGGATGTCAGAACAAGGGCGGTGAAATTTATCAGACTCGAAGAAAATGAACTCATGCACGAAGATGAATATGTGGACCTTACGGACTTGAACAAAGCATTCATTCCCTCATTGGTTCAGATTGGAGAAAGGGGGCATGCTAACAAGTACCCATAAGCTTAATTTGTATCATATACACATGATCATCATATGATCCTCAATTAAACTTATACTAGTCCTTCATAAGAACTAGGGACGGGGATTATTATAATAAACATGTAAAATATATAATAACCCAGGGTTGTTATCTCCATAACAAATGAGAACATGATGCAACATAAGGCCTTTCTCAAGGGCCTAGGGCATAATTTCCAACAGCCCCTGTTGGCTTTCCATATTCTTGCAGAGTGACGTGGCTGGGACACCTCATTCTTCACTGATTCTGATAAGATAATTGGGGAGCGAGCTAACTGGAGATCATGGAGTTCTTGATTATCATTCTCCTCTAAAGGTACAACATCTTCTAAGAAAACACTGTTATCCACGGACTTCAGTGTGGAACCAGGCTTTGGCACCTCTGGTGCAGTTAGCGAAAGATAAGTCACTATATGATTGTTGAACTCCGATTGTATCTCCAAAGGGAATGGATCATCATTGTTGATGTCTAGGTTAGGTGTTTCTGACGGGTTCCCATTTTGTGGTGCTGCAAGAGTGGAGCACATAGGTAGGGAGTTCTTTTCCTTCGACTGATCCAGTAAGAGAGTCACAACACGATCAGATACTTCCTTCTTGCATTCCTGAAATAGCCTTAGTATAAGACTTGTATGTGCTTTCAAACGCTCTTTCAACCATTCCCCCATTGTAGGATTCGGCTCAAAGTTGAATGAGCCCCTAGTCCTATTTCCAGATTTTTGTCTGCTGTTGGCCATGCTTGATGAGAGAACCCGAAGTAGATTTTGATCAAAGTGGTATCTGGAACTGACCTTGAATGTCGCGCTAGAAAATGAAGCGAGATTATCCCTCTACAAAAATGGATTAAAAAAATGTTTTAAAATTTTGAAATGAGTTTTATTTTATGTACAAGAATAAAAGCACAAAGGGAAGAAAAGTATAAGTCTTTGAAACAAAATTGTTTTTTAAACGGTTGAAGCGCAAGCAACGCACAAAACCCTAGGAATCCGGACAAGCACTGTGCTTAGTTTTGACACGTTCAATGATTAAATCCTGGAATAGTGGATACCGTCTCCAAAGTATAGGACCAACGTTTTGCACCTGTAGTAATGGCCATCCTAAGCCCCTAGCGAAGGGCCTATACTCTTTCGGGAATCCACCATTCAGGTTACGGTCTAAGTGAAGGTCTTGACAATTTCAAGTCAATCCAAGCATTTCAATCAATATCCACATTTAGGTTCTTTATAACCTTTTGGGAAATGCATAGGATTGAAGGGAAATTGCTAGAAAAAAACCGGCTTAAAGTCAAGGACGTGTCATTTTTTAAAATACGGACATCGAGGCTTTGGATTGTTGGCTTGCATGTGGCTTACACCCGCAGCGACAGCTAATAGGCGCGCTTTTGGGTGGGAATGTCAACCATGAGCCCTAACGGGGAGTCGATGAGCCCCCTTTACTCGCCAGGCACCAATTTCGAAAATTGGACGAATAAAAGGAAGTAGGGTACAAATGGAATATAGACTTTCAGAGTTAAAGATGTAGAACAAAATTCAAGACGTAGACGCAAGATGTAACGAGGAAAGCCCTTGAAACAATCGTCCTCCGGCACAATACCTCAGGAGGTTTTGGAAACTTGCCTTAACCTTCAAAATTCACTAAGTATTTGAGAGGATTACACAGACGAAGTATAGAGAGAGTTTACAGATAAGTGAGTGTGTGATTACAGTGTTTGATCTCTCTTTTTATACTAAAAAGAAAATAACAAACTAAGTTATCCAATCCCAAATATCTCGGAGATCTTCTGAGTTTGTTGTAGATAGGGCTTCTGAATATTCGTTGAAGATAAGAAAACGTTGGACATGACCAACTATGAGATTTATGTCATGGTCAGATGTCATAAATAAAACTCATGATAGTTATATCATTTATCCTTAGACCTGAGATTGTCATAGTCTTCCACTTGATGAACATTATGTTTGACGTACTCAAACGCTACCCCTAACCGGGTGGTTATAAAGGCTACGATTGGCATAATCAGATTCATGTATGGAAGAATGATAAGTCAAGATGGGATTTGTCCCTCTCTCAAGAGAGATATCTGCTTGGCCTCTCGATGAGTGAGATTGATGATAGTGTATGGCCATACCCAAATGAATTGAAGTGTTCAATGTCATTTGCTCATATCAATCTACTTCGGATTGAGAAAGCATTGGACAACATAAGTTGACGTGGACCATGACTTATGTCCAATATGATATCGCGTGACAAAAGGATTGTGATATGTTCTATGAGGATAACGAACGTCATTTAAGTTATATTAATTGGGTAGTCATGATGGCTTGCTAGAGTCCGCTCATGACTTATGAGTTTGACCTTGTTTGGACTCATTGCCAACTTAATATAATCCTATAGGGTCACACACAAAAGGACGAATCAAGAAAAGGCTAAAATTGGAAAAAGCAGAAAATCTGGCAGGCTCGGCCCAATTGGCACGACCGTGCCGGTTTGTGCACACGACCATGCTAAATGGCACGACCGTGCCAGATAAGCTGCTCGACCGTGCCATTAATCACTGAAGGAGATCTGGGTCAGCACAAGTGGCACGGCCGTGCCACTTTGTGAGCACGACCGTGCCAGATTTCCTGGAGGCGAGTTTTGGCCAGTTTAATTGGTGACGGGATTTAGGTCTTCTAGGTCATTAAGGGTTAATGACTAGGAACTATAAATATATCTTTTCATCAGCTATTAAACTAATGCAACTTAGTATGTTTGAGAAACATAATTCTTGATCCAAGATTGAGAATCAAAGATCAAGAACACCAAAATTCATATAGCCTTTGAAGATTAGAAAAGAGTTTCTTAATGGGTCTAGCAATCCAGATCTAGAATCGTTCTAGATATTCGTCCGCGTGTGGATACACATAGAGGATGTTTGCTTTAACATCTCAAGTTCGTGTTCCTGCGATCCTGATCCGAAGAATGCGAAGAATGAGGAGATCAAATCTTAAAGCTTGAAGACTTGAAGATTTGGAGATCCGGAAAATTTAAATGCACAACAACGGTTAGTATTCTAAATTCATTTTGCTATTAATTTAATCATCATGAATGGATCTTGGGGCTTAGGGTTTTGTTGATTTTATATTGCTTTATTCCGCTGCGCATGTTGCCTCAAAACCCAACAGTGGTATCAGAGCCCTGTTCATGTATGGTTATTTTAATATTATCATGTTTAATTTATAATTTGATTATATGATCTAGCATGATAGAATTTAGAATAAGGGATTTATGTGAATTATTTGGTGAAACAATTATATATTTGATATAATATGATTATGAACAAGGTTTTCAAGATGCATGATTAATATGATTAATCTATTTATCGGATCATCAAATTCTTTAATTGGATTATTGAATTGATGATTCTTGATCTTGAAGAACAAATTGTTTGTTCTTGGGGTTTGATGTTTATGATAATTTAATTATCATAAATAGTTGAACTCTTAAAGGATCAAGATTTGATAAATTGCGATCGTGCGGTTCGCGTGCAATACACGTTTTGTGCAAAATTTTCGCCCAGAATTTCGTGTAGATTGCGTGCAGCGCACGTGCAGTCCAGAATTTTGTGCAGAATTTTTGTGCAATTCGCGTGCAATGCACGAATTCGTGCAGATTTTTTGTGCAGTTCGAGTGCAGTGCAGATTTCTGAATTCGTGTTTTTCAGACATGGAGATGCATAGTAAAATACGTATTGTTCATGGAATTGGATTCTATGAAGTGATATATTCTTAATAGCGTTGGACTCTATGAAAGAATTTATTATTCAATAAGTATTGTACCAAGAGTTGGACTCTATGAAAAACTAAAATTCATAATTATATTCACATAGTATTCATTCATTAATTAATTGGATTAATTATACCTTTGTTATGCGCGTTGCTATATGAAAGAACCTTCTTAAAAGTTTAAGTCATGTGTCAATCCACTATTAAAACACATGTGAGTACACCAGATATTTTTATGCGGGCTCTAACCATCGCGAGGCGCATTAATTCTATCAGTGTATGAGCATGATGAGTGAAAGAATGGTTCTTATGCGTTTAACGTGGTTTGACTTAATTAGGCTATCATAAGAGTTATGTGCCTAAAGCACAAGATGAGATTAAAACATGTTTGACATTGGATGTCTAAAACAATCTTATAAAAGATCTAAGAGTCACATATAATGTGATTGATAAGGAGTTATCTACCTAAATAGCTTAGTCTTATGCATCTTGCCCTCGCGGACGTAAGATCAAGTGAAATATGGATCTTAGCCCACTTAAAATTATATTATACAATTGTTGTATATGAAGGTTATATAATTTAGTGGGAGTATTTATGAAATACAAATAATTTATCTCTTAAATAATTGGTATGAAATATAGGTGTATATTTATTTGCATATTTGTGTAGAATGCTATCTTATACTTTAATTACGTTTGTTACTGCGATCTATTCCTTAAAAGGAAAAGTTAAAAGAGAATGAAATTAATTTCTTTAATTGGATCATGAGCTTAAGAATTGTTCTAAAGCAAGAACATAAATTATGATTTCTTAATAATCCTAAGTAACCCAAATTGCAATATTAATTTGATTAATATGTTCTGTAGGATCATCAAAATTTAATTTGATTAACTTGTTGATGATTTTGGATTCATGAATAAATAGTTTATTCTTGGTTTTGATGATCATGATGATTGGATCACCATGAACACCAAATCCTAATTGAATCAAAGAAAGCAATTTTAAGGTAAATTTTGGAATTTTAAAATCTACCGCTTTTATGATAAATATTTTGAGTTGAATTTAATTGTCAGATGGTTGGTTTTAGAAACCGTTTTTCCTGAAATTAAATGTCAGTTTCAAAATTAATCTGGGATTGAATCTAGTTTCAGATGACTGATTTTCGAAACCGTGTTTCCTGAAAAGTGATGTCAATTCAGAAGTCAGAATCATAAATTGTTCTTGATTGCTGAAATCAGTTAAATTGGTGAGACATGGGATTTGGAAACTAGACTACAGATTCATACGGAAATGTGGATGCCTTTTTGCTTAGTTTCGACCGTATGGACTGTTCTCTAAATTTCTGAATGATGTACGGAATTGTGGATGCCTTTTGGCTTAGTTTCGGCCGTACAGTTTGTGCTCTCAATATCTGAAATAAAGTACGGAAAGATGATGATCTAAGTCGAAAATTTGATTTTTGACTTAATGAGTTTCTAAAAGGAAAGAGGATTAAAAGATAAAGGTAAGACAAAGGTTGTCAAACCTAAAGAAAATAATTGTGGCTAAAGCTATAACTCTAAATAGTATAATTTGATAACGTGGCAATTGGATTGACCATTTAAAATTGTAATCAAAATTCTGGATGATCAAAGAAAGTGAATGGTAGTGAACTACCACTTCGGACATTTATGTTATAAGATTAATCCTTCTAATTTTACTTATTGGGTATTGGATACCAGATTTGATCCCACATTTCTAAAATGTGCAAGAATTAGTAAATTGAAAGACTACTTAAAAGTAAAGTTAATCTACGAATAGTAATGATGCAAGAGTTGCAACATTGTTCGTAGAACACTTATGAAGTGGCTTTATTTATTAAGTAGAAAAATATTGTTTTGTTATAAGATAATGAATGATATTAATTTCTTATTGAGAATAAAAAAGTGCTTTATTTTTTATGATTTACTTTATCGTATTGTTAAATCATATAAATAAATCTAATATCCTAAATCTTGAAGAACAAAATAATGAATAAGATTATAACATAAATTATTATTAAAATTCTTAAGGCATTATTGTTTTGATCAAATAAATAAGAAACGCATATTTAAAATTCCATGGGACAGAGTTTTAAAGTCATACGATTTTGAATCATATGATATATGCAAATCTTATTTACTTGGACCAAGACATCTTTTACTAGAAGTAGTAAAAGGCTAGTGACTTATTAAACCTAATACATGTCGATGTATATGATTCATTAAGCGGCAATGCTAAAAGAGGATTTTGGTAAAACTTGGCAAAACTATTCAAAGATTCCGATACGATCGTAATGATGAATAATTAAACCAAGAATTTGACAATCATCTTTAAGATTGTGAAATCGTTTCACAATTAACTCCACCAAGAACACCATTTTGAATGGTGTGTCTAAATAGAGGAATTGAACCTTATTGGATATGGTTCATTAGATGATAAAAGTCAAATTGATCTTCCACTATTTCTTTTGGGGTTATGCATTGGAAACCGCTATAATTACACTAATTGAGTTCCATCAAAATATTTTCAAATGAACCATATGTTATATGAAATGAAAGAAAACTCGATTTGTCTTTCATGGAGATTTAAGATGGTGAGACTTTTGTGAAAAGACTTGTTTGGAACAAGTTCACACTTAAGTCTAATAAATGTATTTTCATGGAATATCCTAAGGAAACTTGAGGATATTATTTTACTTATAAAAACCAAATTGTTTGTTGCTTATAATGGTACTTTTCTAGATAAATTGTTTATCCCTAAAAGAACCAGTGGGAGTAAAATATATCTCGAATGGTTCGAGACCTAAAAAATTACATTAAACCTTTGATGGAAATTGAACAAATATTTACAAGGAGTTGTGAAAATTCGTTCAAGTTAGACAAGTTACTTGCATATGTGATAGGATACAATCTTTAACAAGAAATACTGGATTTCTCAAAATAGAATGTATAGAGGTAAAGTTCATTGAGAATGACATATTTACCACCTATCAAAATGCGAAGTCCGCTCCGTATTTAGATTAATGGCTTGGAGTCATAGAATCTAAAAGGCAATCCATGTTATATAATAAAGTTTGGAAATTGATCGTTCTAACCTAAGGTGTAAAAACCAAGGGATGGAGTTGAGTTTTCTTAGAGAAAACTAACATGGGTAGCAAGGAACATACTCTTCAAGCAAGACTAAGTGTGAAAGGTTGACTCATATTTCGACTATGATAAAACTTTCTTACTCATAGTCATGTTTTAAGACATTAGAATTCTCATTGTCATATCCTCATATTTGGAATATGAGATTTGACAAATGAATATCAAAACAGAGTTTCTTAACGGGAATTAACTTAAGGATGTATTGGATACAACCTAAAGGTTTTGATAGTCTAGAAAATTCTAATAAAGTATGTTAGTTGTGGAAATCCATGGAATGGATGGAAGAAAGCTTCTTGGAGTTGAAACAATCATTTTGATGAAGTGTTCAAATCGTTTGAAATTCATCAAAGATGGGACTTGTGTTTGCTAAGAAATTAGTGGGAGCATGGTCTAATTCCTAGTCTAGTATATGTGGATTGACATATAATTCATTTTGAAAGAGTTTCTTAATGAAAGACTTAAGAAAAGGCCGCTTACATCCTTGGAATTAATATCTATTGATATAAATCTAGGAAGTTGATTGATTTGTGTCAAAGTACTTATAAAGAGAAAGTACTGAATCGTTCAGTATGCAAGTATCTTGGAGAAAAACTTGCAAGGTTGTCTAATGACAATAATCTTGGCAAGACTTAGTCTTAGTGGAAGACTAATGAGCAAGAATACATGATTAGAATTCTATATGCTTCGGCAATTGGATCTATCATGTATGTCATATTATGTATTTGGACGGGCTAACTTGTATACTTGGAGTATGATGAGAACAAACTAATCATATCTTAGTGAAAGTCGCTAGATAGTGGTCAAGAATGTCCTTATGTACTTGAGAATAACTAATGATGCATTCTTGATGGTTGTTGACATGGGAGATGATCTAGTAAATGGTTACATAGATGCATGCTTCCACATCGACAAGGGTAACTTAAATCGCAGTATAAACATATGTTTAAAGTAAGTGCTATTAGTTGGAATAGTTCCAAGCAAATACACTATAAATTATTCTACCAATAAAATTGAGTATTTAGTTACAAGATTTGTAACTAAGGGAGTTGTTTGAATATAGATGTTATTAGTAAAACTAGAAATAGTTTCTAGTTATATGGACCTTCATTGAGAAATAATGGTTATTCCACAAATTAAGGTGCCAAAGGCTCATCTATGATCCAAACACACACTCAGACATTTCCATCTCTACGAGAAATCGTTGACATGGGAAATGTCAAAATATGCAAAATACTTTATGATGATAACAAGGATAATATTCCTACATAAGATTCTCCACATGCTGTTATGATGGTCATAAGCTAAGCTCAATGGTATTGGATACGCATTGATTGGGCCAAGTCCAAGTGGGCGATTGTTGGAAATTATGCCCTAGGCCCTTGAGAAAGGCCTTACGTTGCATCATGTTCTCATTTGTTATGGAGATAACAACCCTAGGTTATTATATGTTTTACATGTTTATTATAATAATCCCCATCCCTAGTTCTTATGAAGGACTAGTATAAGTTTAATTGAGGATCATATGATGATCATGTGTATATGATACAAATTAAGCTTATGGGTACTTGTTAGTGAACACACACTGGACATGGCCCACTATGAGATTTATGTCATGGTCAGATGTCATAAATAAATCTCATGATAGTTATATCATTTATCCTTAGACCTGAGATTATCATAGTCTTCCACATGATGAACATTATGTTTGACGTACTCAAACGCTACCCCTAACCGGGTGGTTATAAAGGCTACGATTGGCATAATCAGATTCATGTTGGGAAGAATGATAAGTCAAGATGGGATTTGTCCCTCTCTCAAGAGAGATATCTGCTTGGCCTCTCGATGAGTGAGATTGATGATAGTGTATGGCCATACCCAAATGAATTGAAGTGTTCAATGTTATTTGCTCATATCAATCTACTCGGGATCAAGAAAGCATTGGACAACATAAGTTGACATGGACCATGACTTATGTCCAATATGATATCGCGTGACAAAAGGATTGTGATATGTTCCATGAGGATAACGAACGTCATTTAAGTTATATTAATTGGGTAGTCATAATGGCTTGCTAGAGTCCGCTCATGACTTATGAGTTTGACCTTGGTTGGACTCATTGCCCAATTGGCACGACCGTGCCGATCTGTGCGCACGACCGTGCCGATCTGTGCGCACGACCGTGCCAAATGGCGCGACCGTTCCAAATAAGCTGCTCGACCGTGCCATTAATCGCTGAAGGAGATCTGGGTCGGCACAAGTGGCACGGCCGTGCCACTTTGTGAGCACGACCGTGCCAGATTTCCTGGACGTGAGTTTTGGCCAGTTTAATTGGTGACGGGATTTAGGTCTTCTAGGTCATTAAGGGTTAATGACTAGGGACTATAAATATATCTTTTCATCAGCCATTAAACTAATGCAACTTAGTATGTTTGAGAAACATAATTCTTGATCCAAGATTGAGAATCAAAGATCAAGAACACCAAAATTCATATAGCCTTTGAAGATTAGAAAAGAGTTTTCTAATGGGTCTAGCAATCCAGATCTAGAATCGTTCTAGATATTCGTCTGCGTGTGGATACAAATAGAGGATGTTTGTTTTAACATCTAAAGTTCGTGTTCCTGCGATCCTGATCTGAAGAACGCGAAGAACGAGGAGATCAAATCTTAAAGCTTGAAGACTTGAAGATTTGGAGATCCAAAAAATTTAAATGCACAACAACGGTTAGTATTCTAAATTCATCTTGCTATTAATTTAATCATCATGAACGGATCTTGGAGCTTAGGGTTTTGTTGATTTTATATTGCTTTATTCTGCTGCACATGTTGCCTCAAAACCCAACAGGGGCTTCACAACCCCTTTCCAGTTCATCCTCTTACCATGTTGCCAGAAAATGATGCTATGCTAGTCATGCCCTTCGGTCCAGAGGTTGAGCCTAAGAAGGCCATTTTGGTTGTCCCAAGTCCTTCCTCGACTTCTTCCCCAACTGAGTTGGCAAAAGATGGTATTGCCCTGGCCACATCCCATGAACAGAAAATTGAGCTCGGGGAAGCTGCTCCGGTTGTTCCAGAAAATCACGAGAGGCTTCACAATCCTCCAGTAAGTTCCACCGTTGTTCCAAAAACAAGAATCGTCAATCTCAAGTGTAGTTCATCCCGAAGCAAGGAGATGCAGCAAAGGCTCAACAGACCCTTAGGAATGAATGACCAAGTCTTTAACACCCTGTCCGTGCTGGGCAAGCATGCCAATGTCCCTGATGACCCTAACGCCAGTTCCTCTAAGGGTGCATCAAGTTGTTCACAAAGGAAAAGGAAAAGAGATGATCAACACTTTGGCTATGACAACTCTCTATGCTTTGTCTCCTCTTCTGCAATGACTATGCCAGTGTTCGGCTGGAACCCCAACGGAGTTCTGTGGCCTATACGGGAACACGAAGTTTTCCGCCGACCGCATCGAAGATTAAACCGTAACAAATATTGTGAGTACCATGGTCGAGCTTCGCATGATACTGATGAGTGTTATACTATTAAGGAGAAAATTCATAATCTCATCGAGTCTCAAAAACCCGAACCAAGCACCTAATGCAGGAAATGGTTATCCTAAGGGCTCATCAACCCCCAAGGAAGGAGTTCTCTTTTGTTTAATGATGACCACAGTTTACCGACTTGAGGAAATGTTTTGTTAATAGTGGGAGCTTGCTGACCCGAGGGATATGTCTCCTTTTGCTGTGAATAGTGGCACACCGCCAAACTCTTTTCCTTTTGCTTTCGGGCCCGTCCTAAAAAATGCTCACTCCTTCTTTTGGTTTCCAACTCCATGCTTGCGTGTCATCCTTTGTGCTAATTTTAGTTTCTTTCTTGTCTTGTAAATACGTTTTCAGTTAATGAAATCGCGTTATAACCAAGTGCGTTTATAATCACATAATTTATAAATTCGGTTCCATAAATGATTAATCTCACTTAATTAAAAGCAAACAATAAAATGTGGACTAATTTTAGACTGCGATTAATTGAGATGAGAACTAGAGTCGGCGGTGCTCAAATGGGATTCTCAAACGAAGGCAATCAAAGAAGTTTGCAAAGGCAATCAAGGAAGTTTGCAGAGGCGATCGATGGAGTTCCCACAAGCGATCAGACACAGATTCAAGGCGGCCGACCAAAGGCCGAGATAGCTGAAAACAACTACCTTACGCAAGTGTAACTTTTGTCGATTTCTTTTAATGTATCATTGTGTTGTAATTCTTACATCTCATGATTTGTATTTTGCAAATTTTTCGTTACGTTTGTCATGTTTTTGTTTTTCGCAAAAAAAAAAATGAAAATGAGTGCAAAAAAGGAGAGGGTGCACAAAACAAATAAAATGAAAATGAGTGCAAAAAGGGAGAGTGTGCAAAAAAAAAAATGAAAGTGAGTGCAAAAAAGGAGAGGATGTGTGCTAATATTTCGTTTCTACTTTTTATGTACATATATGTACCATGCATTATCCCAACAAAAAAAGAGGGGGGACATTTTGATTTTTGAGATTTATTTGAAAATCATCAACAACGGCAACTTGCAACATCTGCAAATATGAAGAAAGCGCAATACTGAAAACGACATAGAGAGCACCACGCATATAAGGCTAATCTACATCGAATAAGATCTCGATCTCTTGACTTTGGGCAAGCACCATCAACGACGACAACTGGTGTCTTTTTTTTTAAGACCAACATGCTCTACAAACCCCTTACACTGAGGGAGCCCAGCGGCCAAAGGTCATACAGCCTCCAATCAATTTCAAAAAGTGCGACAACAACGACAAGGACTTCCTACCCACGAGGTCGACAGACGGTGCTAATTATTACAGTTATTTGATGGTGTTCTCATCTCGATTTGTCACGGTCTAATCTGAGTCCAAATAAATTACCGGCTTTTCAAAATAACAGAAATTAACTTTTTGATTTTGAAGCACTTGACCATTAACGCGAATTCTAAACTTGAGTCATTGATTTCAAAATGTGAGCAATTTCCTCGAGTCTAGGGGCTTCCCCCTACTCTCGTCCTTCCGTCAATTTTTTCTGTGCAAACATGATGTCAAGGATCTCGCGAGATCTTTCTTTGCTTTCCCAAAACACTGGACTTGTGCCTTCCCCATCCAATTCCTGTAATTTGTCACAGCAAGGGAGACGAAGGAATGTGATCCTTTGACTCTTAAAATTCAAAATCAGGGAGTATGCTCAAATGAATGAATGTGAACTGGGCTGCGCGTCAGATTTCAGAAATGATAGATTGGTTTCCCGTTAATGCAGAATGGTTCAGAAGTAGGACAACACAGACAGTTGGTCCTTGGAAGTGTTAACATCAACAATCATCATAATTGTAAGACAACCGCCAAAGACGGTTAGGTCCCTCTTAAGAGAATCATCAGAGGAAAGTTCTTCAAATTGGCAATTTGGGTCACAGGTCACAAAGCTCAATCATCAGCAATACTGGAGGTCGTGCATAACCGAACAACTCTCAATGACAGTTAATTCCACCATCAAAGTATCAAATGGAAATGTGACCATCACAATGTGTGAGTTACTCCCAGCAGCGAAACATCAAATCGGTGACAACTCTCAACGACCGTTAGGACTCAAAGCAGTATGAGTATCAAGGCATGAAGCTGCCTCAAACCGATGAAGAGTAGAAGAGTCACCTTGGGACAGCAGTAGGGGCTTCAGAACTTATGACCGCTCTTATAAACAGTGAGGCCCTCAGAAAATGAGCCATCGAATGTGGGGCTGAATCCTTGAGAAAGTGGGGCTTTCATGATCGAAGATTTGGGGGCTAGTTTTGAAAAGGCACTAGGGGCTTCTATAATCAACACCTGGGGCAAGTCAAAGCAATCAACCAAGAGAGACGTCGTCTAGTAAACTTGATCAAATGGGTGTAGGGAATTGATCTTTCGAGTACTCGCGCTAGGCTTTCATTCCCGCTCCACCATATATCTCCCCCACGACTCTCGTTTCTCGAAAAACTCTCAAAAAGAAAAATACACAATTCCTTCCTTTCCCGATTCTCCCTCTTTGCACATAAACACTTTGTTCATTTTATAAAAAGAATGATGGTTGAAATGCAAGCAATGCACGCGTGTCAAAAAAAGAAGAATAAAAAGTGCGTGTTTTCCATTTTGAAAACAAAAAGAAAAAAAAAAAGAAAAAAAAGAAGAGAAAAGAAGAAAAAGAAAAAGTGAGGTTTGAGTTCAAATTCAAATTGCAAAAAGAATCCCTCATTCGAAGTTCATCAAAGTGAGAAGTTCTCAAAGTGATGTGTTCTTTATCTCTCTATCTTTGAATCGTGATGATTTGGTTGCGTGTATGACACACTTTCTGCACATGAATGCCACGATATCACTTGTATATTGCATGCTTGTGAAAATCTTATGCAGGAATGCTTTCAACGCCCGCTACATCTCATCTTCATGAGAACTCTGCTCGTTTCATCACTCTCAACAAGGAATCCAGTTTCTCGACGCTCCAAGTTCCAATCAAAATGTGTTTTTTGAGTTTTTCACAAACTCGAACTACGTAAGGTCTGATTCCCGAAAGGGATACGTAGGCAGCGTGTCACCTCAGGTTCGACCACACATGCATCAAAACGTTGCAATGGAGATCTTGGCACCGCAAGTCTGACCACAAACGCATCAAAATATTGAGAAGGGGAGCTTGTCCACAAATGCCTCAAAATGTCCCAAAGGAAGCTTGTTCACGCACTCATCGAAGCAACTCGCAGAAACTTGAGATGGCCTCCCGTCAAATCCAAAAAGGTCCGGACATGAAAACATGGTAATTGGATTTCTCTCCTTAAGTCAAGAATCAAAAATCTCATCACACAGCAACTACAAAGACAAAGGATCCGCACATGGCAGCAGCTTGAAGCGTATCCTTGATTTATCAAATTTGATTGTGTGTTGAATTTTAGATTATCTTGTTCTTATCATGCCATTATCATGTCATGTCATATACGATGTTGCACCCCCCATACCCAGCATGTCATTTTCACGTCCATATACTTATCATGCTAACATCGTAATCGCAGCCACCATCACGTCAAATCTAATCATAATCTTTGGTAAAAACGTGAGTTTGCAAAAGAGAAAAGAAACTTGTGCATCTAGGTCACAATCAAAAAATCAATGAAATTGGCACTAACACAAGTACTTTAGTGGCTTGAAAATGTTTATTCTTGAATAGGTGCACTCCCGAGCCTATCAACTCCGTTCCCGCTTAACAGTGGTTCACTGTAAGGCAAAGCTTAGAATCTCATCACGCAGCAATCTCAAAGCTAAAGGATCGGAGCAAAAATCACAACGTGCAGCGTATCCTTGAATTTGTTTTTATGATATCTCTCTCTCTCTCGAATGTTTGGAATGTCTTGAATCTCAAAAAATTTGGTTACTATCTGGTCTGTTCGGTCACCCCCAAATTTGATCATTTCGAATAGTTTGGTTACTTCGATCTGTTCGGTCACCCCCGAATTAGACCTCCTCAAATTATGTTTGGTACTTCGTTGAACTACGTGACTGGTCTGATTCCCGAAAGGGATACGTAGGCAGCCTGTCACCTTAGGTTCGACCACCCCTTATTTCGAATGTTTGGTTACCCCGGTCTGTTCGGTCACCCCCGAATTTGATCCCCTCGAATATTTGGTTACTCTTTTGGTCTGCTCAAGCGCTCGGGTTGGATCTCCCTCAGAACTACACCCCGACCTGATTCCCGAAAGGGATACGTATGCAGCTTGATAACAAGAGTTTCAGTCGGACGATCTTTCGAATATGTGTTACCTCAACCCCCGGCTCAGAGATGTATGTGATCTCACCAACCCATAAGCCGTTCATCCATTCTAACCCAGACACAGAGATGTATGTGATCTCACCAACCCATATGTCTATCACCCATCCCCATCCATCCGAACTACGATTGGTATGATTCTCACAAGAGATACGTAGGAATATCGGGTTCCCGAGTTCGACCATATGATTGTGTTTGCTTGTTTTCTTGAGTAGAAATACGGAGGCTTGATTTCTGAAAGGGATGCGCAGGAAGCCCTACTTTGGGCCCAGCCGTTAAACCCTAGATGAGATCGGTTGTCTACATTGAATCGTCGAATCCCTTTTACTTTACAAGTGAATTCGACGAGGGGCTCTGTAGACACCCCGTTCTCGCACCCCCTTAACGAACCCGTAATTCGGTTTAAGCACGATAATCGACCTAAAACCCTAGATTTGGCGGTTCGGGACTATGGACCATCTTATTGGTGCATTGGATGAAGAAACCGAGTTTGGATTCATGATCAGGACTCAAAACCGAGCAAATAGGCGTATTTTCTGAAAATCGAGCGTCGGGACCCTACGGCGGGCCCCGCACCCTTAGAAAGCCTTTTAACGGTCATCCTTTGCATTTAAAATTATATTATACTATTATTTACTTATTAACATATTTAAGATATACCATTGTGACAAGAAAATTATGGCGAGCAACTTTCGTGTTGGAGGCAAGAGCAACCGGATCACCGTTACGCGCACATCGGAGCAGTTCGGACCATTACAGAATGAGAAAACGGAGCCAGAAATAAAGTAAAAGCTCATTTTGCATGGACTCAAACGTGGTTGCATGCTGAGAAGCTTCAAAGGGTGAGTCAACATTGTTGGACCAATCAGAAAATGACACGTGGCGGTAATAAATGACTCAGCACTTTTGACCATGACCGTACGGCTTCAACATCACCATACGGCTCTATGTGAGCCGTACGGCCATTCCTCTGCTGCTCCACTAGAGTTCTTCTCCCATGGTTTTGCTCATGTTGGTGGCCACCTTGACCCCCACTATCACCTTAACCACAAAGTATTGCTGACTACCACCCTCCACTACCTCCTCCTAAGGGCATTTTTGTCCTAAAAAGCCACCCACTCCTCCATATACTTCCTTGGTTGATCAAAGAAGGGGTCATTCCATTACAACATGTTCCATTCCATATATTACACTACATTCCCATCCTCACTTCTCTCTCTATTGTTCTTGCTACATTCATCCTCCCACCACTCAACCACCACCTCTCCACCACAAAACAACCACAAACAACCTTCAAACATTAGCTAACTCAAGCAAACAACAACTCAACCTCCATCCATTCCATTCAAACAACAACAACAACTCAAAATCAAACAAAAAGAAGTCTTCCCTTGGGTAGACAAACGAATCACACCCCCACCAACCTAATCTAGGTAAGACTCTCCCTATGTAAGTGGTAAGTTGTAAAAATGTAGAATTTTATGTGGAGTCTAGCCACTAGTTGGCTAGACTCCCATTTTCTCCATGTAAATCCAAGTTCTAGTTTGTAAATCTTCATGCACATAAGTTGTGAATGGTTAAACTTCTGATCCATCTTGTATATATATGTTATATGTTCATCTTATGTTCATCTCCAAGCTTTAAATGAAGGGTTCAAGCATGCAAGTGAAACTTCTTTCAAAATGCTCATAATCTGTCCACTTCTTGCTCTCTCATGATTATCTGGGTTTTGGTCCACATTTGTTGATAAATAGCATCTTTATAATGTTCATAACATGTTAGAGTACATTCATGCTATGTTTCATGAATGGATTCCATGTTTAAATCATGCTTTGAAGCTTGTCTCCATGCTCTATGTCTGCTGTCTAGTGCATTCTGTTCTTGACCACTCTTCCTTTCCATGCAATAAACATGAATAAAACTTGATTTATGGGTTTGAGTCATAAAACTAAATTTGTTCCTAACATGCTAAAGAAAATTCTCATTCCTTTAAAATAATTTTTTGGCCTCAGGAAAGACTCTTTTCCATTTTTTGATTCAAGTGCATGTTCTCAGAATTGAAGTTGTCTTGTTTCTGACATTAGATGTCAGAAATGTTTTGAAACCTTTAAACATTTTTTATAGACTTGAAACTCCCCATGATTCATATTTGATATGTGATATTAAACTTTGATGTTTTGAGTTTTATCGTATTTTCATGTCTTCATAATGTAAATTTTAAATTAAAATGAGATGTGCTCTGTTTTCCTGTTCTGGGCAGATTTGACTTCTGTGTTCTTTCCATGATTTGAGCATAAAATAATAATCCATAAATCCCATGAAAATTCAGTTGTGTTATCTAACATGTTGGGAATCAATCCCAAGTTTTTTTTCTAGATTTGGATACGTTTTGGATAGGTACATAATCATGACAATCTGCAGCAGTCCTTGAACCTCAGCAATACCCATTTGCTTGGACATTCATTCATTATGGGATTTGTCTCCCATTTTTTGTATATTTGTATAATTTGTACATAACCCCCTCTCCCCTTTACATGTTTTCATTTTTTTTCAATGTTTTCAAACAATTTTCAAAACTAATCGGGAATCCACCCAAACCGGTTCCCGGTTGTGATCAAATGAACATACCTAGATTAGGAGACTCCCGTGTACATAAAACACACATTTTCTTAAGTTAGGACATAAAAGGAATTCTCAAAAAGGCATTAAAATGAGGCGTAGGTGGAAGCATGCTAGAGACCGAAAGGGTGAGGGGAGTGCCTAACACCTTCTCCACTCGTAACATAGCCCCCGAACCCACTTTTTCAAATCAAAAGGTTTTATCTCTATTTTCCTTAATAAAATGAGGTGGCGACTCTTCTTTTTTTTAAGACCAAAGTAGGGTAACCATTTTGAGAAACCGAGCGGATTCAAACCGCATTCGCACGAGGTAAACTCATCGCTCTTACACGAACGACTTGCGAGCTTCGAGCGCGGGCTCTCACAATTACCAGTAACATGATTGGAGGCTCCTGTATCAATTATCCAAACAGAATTATTATACATACCATTCAAACGATCCTCTGAAAGTCTAGTATTACCAAGAAGTCCAGAAAGAGCCTTCCATTGTTCTGCTGAGAGTGGAAGAGAGGCTGTATTTTCTCCTGCAATAGCTGCTCCTACAAAAGCACGAGTTGTGCCAGCAGTTGTTGAGGCATCTGTGTTAACAGTGAACCGCACATCTGACCTCACATGTCTGCTGCTGGCTGCTGCATTCGCTCGAACGGAACCATTCTGACCTACTCGGCCTCGTCCATCCCCCTGTAATTTTCCTCTTCCACCTCCAGTATCAGGTCATCCACCTTCAGGCCACCATTCCGGGTAGCCTATGATTTCAAAACATTGGCCTATCTCATGACCAGTCTTCTTACAATGAGTACAACTCAAGTGAGATTTGTCTTGACGCACCACCTTTCCTCGACCTTGACTACCAGATCGAATGGCAAAGCTAACAATATCATGCAGTTTATCAGGAACTAAGTGTGCTAGTCGAACTCGCTCATATTGAGCAACCAATTGATAAGCCCTATCCAAGGAAGGTAACGGATCTTGAGACATAATATTAGTGCGTGTCTGAACATAATAATCTGAATAAAGACCCATAAGGAATTGATGAAGCATGCTATTGTTGCGTCTTAGTGATGTGGTAGATTCTGTGTATATTATTTCCCTTATTTTCCTATGTATTTTCATTCATTTTGATGTAATTAGACTAGATTTGATGTATTTGGGGCATTATTTTATCATTTGGGCTTTATTGTAATCCGGGGTATAATTGTCGTTTTTATTTATTTATTTTTCCGGATGTAATTTTTGGTGAACTTCAAAGTCATGTCTCAAGGATCAAGAATAGTCAAAGTCAAGGAAAAGTCAAAGTTAACCGGAGCGGAGGAGTATAGGACCAAACTGCAAATAACTGGAAGTTGAGGTACTGTTCTACAATTTCTGAAAGTTGGAGGACTGAACTGAAAATATGAAGACTCTAGGGACTGAATTGCAAAATGGTGAAGATGGCCCGTTGATTGATGATTTCGGCGGATCTCTGGCAGAGGAGATATTATTTTCCTTTTTCTTTTTATTATTATTATTATTTCTTTTTATTTTGGATGGGAGAGAGTCATTATTAGTTAGGGAATTAGATTAGATTAGGTCATTACTTTTTCACTTTGAAAAATACACTACGTTATTTTCTTTTTATCTGGAGCTTGGTAACCCTTTAATGGAGAACTAAACTCCATAGCTTTAGATTTGTGACTTGAACCTATTTTAGTTCAATTGAGGTAATTTTCTTATTCTCTTATTCATTCTATTCATAATTTTGCTTGTTCCGATTTTAGATTTGTTTCTAGGGTTTGTGGATTTGTCTAATTCACTTATCCTTTTTATTGATCTATGCTAGAATTCTTTGTTCTGTGCCAGAATTAGGGTTTTCACCGTAGCATCTTCACGAATTGTGTATGTGCCATAGCAATTCGGGAAGTAGGTAAAATTAAGCGATTACCTAGTAAACCTAAAAAGCGTTCTTGATCTTAGTCTCTTAAATTGAATCAATTAATCTTTAAATCTTTTCTGAGCCAGTCTAGATTTAATTTTAATTAGGGTTTATAGTGAGTGTGTCACTGCTATAGACTAAACTGTAAGAAGAGACAGAGGTTGAAATACATCTCGTGATCAAGTGAATAGGACTAACAAAGAAATAAAAGTACCAATGAAATTGAATTAGAGGACGGGGATAGAAATCAAATCTAGAGTGCTTTTAAATTCATTGTTTTAATCAACTTAGTTTAATTTCCCGTTTTAGGATTTAATCATCAAAATCAATCACCAATCTGGTTAAGTGACTAGTACGTAAATAATCATCGTTCTTCATGGATCAACCCTGACTTACCCTAATTACATTATTAGCGGCCGATTTTAGGTCTAATTTAGTAGGCGTGCGACTAAGCCTATCACTTAGTTCATGTTTGCTACCTACCATACAATTGGTGCAACAATCACAAGTGATGAGAGGCTCATGAAGGTGGAGTTCTTTCCACAAAGCAGTTAGTTTTCCAAAATAGGAAGAGACTGACATAGTCTTCGATTGTTCACATTTAGTAATAGAGGCCTTAAGTTGTTGAATTCTAGGACCATTCACTAAAGCATATCTTGACTTTAATGTGTCCCACAATCGTTTAGCATCTCGATATTTAGAGAGAGAAGCTTTTACCTCAGGATCTATTGTATTCATAAGCCATGAGATAATCATAGTATGAATCGTAGTCCAATCTAATTATGTGCACGGAGGAGAAAAGGTTGTGATGGAGCCATCCAAGAAACCAAACTTCCGACGTGCCTCCAACGCCGTTTGAATGTCGCCGGCCCAATCATCATAGTTATCACCACGCCAGCGTGTAGGGGTAATAAAGTCTCCTGGACGATCTTGTGGTCCAAGAAAGAAGGGAGAGTTGGGTTCAATTTTAGGTGGCGGAATTGGTTGGCCAGTTGTGTGACCAGTTGTTCCGTCGACTAGCTGTTCGGGCTCGGAATTGGTTTATTTCATTGATCTCATCTATATATATAGTACATAAAAGGAGAATCCTTTTTAGGAAAGGATTCTAAGGAGTAGGGAACAAGAAAGCAATCTAGGACAATTCTAACCTAACCAAATATGAGATTTATAGCAATCGGATCTCCTAAACCCATTAGGAGATCCCAATATTCCGTAACAATAATCATTTGGTAGTTAGCCTATTACATGAATATACTGAATACACTCTCCTTGCCTCAGAAAGTTAGTCATTTTTTCACTGTTATTACAAATAAAATTTAAGCAATAATTTAAATTATTTTTAGTTATCTAATGAAAATTTTAGATTGTCATTAAGATGATTAAAATTAGCTTTAGTTATTGCTCAAAATACATTCATAGTGAAAACGCAAAAAAGGAACTCTCCGAGACGAATGGAATATAAAATACATTTCTCATTTTTTCCGTAATATCGAGACCTATTTTAAATTGATAAATAACTCTCCTCCTATCAATAATTTTTTTTAAAAAAAAACAAAAAAAAAAAAAAACTCAAGTGGGGCCAATTGCCCCTGCTTGGCCCATGTTCCTCCGTCAATGCTTCCATTGCCAATTAGTCAACGACCTTGCTTAAATCCGAATTCCTCTAAGAAAAAAAAAAAAAAAAAAAAAGAAACTCAGCATATCAAAAATTATTACTTCACCTCAAATGTTTGATTAATTATCCAAACTTCTATAGCATAGCAGAAATATAATTAATACACTGTAGACACCGAAAATTTGCCGATGTTAATTATTTTGACTTATTAAATTAGTCAAAATGTTGACTTGTCTAAGAATACAAAAGTCAAAATCCACATATTATTTCAATGTCTCGTTTCTCAATATGTTGGTAAAATCCAAACAAAATAAATGGACAACCCAATATATTGTAAATGGGTCCGCTCGAGTCATAAGATACTTTGGCCCATACAAAAGCCCAAGTCTTCTGATTAAATTCAAAGTTATAATAACTTTTTTTTTTTATTTTGAATTCATTATTTGTAACGACCCCAAAACCCACCCTAATTTTCTAATCTTAAAATGGAAATTATGTGTGCATTTTATGTATTAGATAATATTTTCTTGACTTCCATATATTATTTGAGTATATGTGATAGTTAAAAGTGTTAGTAGAAAATTTGTTAAGTTAAATAAATAAGTTAGTGAAACTATAGGGTTATATGTGAAAATATAACTAGAGGGGTTTAGTTGTTTAAAATGAAACTAGGAGGGTCTTAAGTGAAACTTGGTAAATATCAAAACTCACACTTATCCTCCCATCTCTCTCTCTCTGCGTTTAACATAAACACACACACACTAAAAAGTTCTCCCTCCATGCTAAGTTAACAAGAAAAGGTAGGGTTCTTGACTTTGGTAATTTTTATCATTTTATTTACTACTCCATTTTAAAATCTAATTACACCAAAATGTTCAGGGTGTTGAGTAGAGTATTCCTACCGGATCAAATATAATTTTCTCGATACTTTTCTGAAAATAGGTAAGTTACTAATCCCCCCTTTAAATGTTAAAATGGTCATATATGTGATATATGTGATGTATGAACTCTTTGTTGTATTATTTGTTAAGAAACTTGAAAAGATATTAAAGTTGGTGAAAGTTGATGTTGATGTTGTAAAGAAGCTAGTTTAGTATTGTGTAACTCAGTTGTATTGAGTTATATCTGGTAAGATAGAAGTTGGGGTAGTACTGTTGGGACGGTGAAACGAAGGGAGTATATCTAAACAGCCTATTTTGAGCCTGTCGGGTGATGTGGGCGGCCGCCCACTAAGGGCGTGCAGCCGCACATCTTATCAGAATGGTTTTGTTCATGAAACAGAGCAAGTGGGCAACCGCACACCCAGTTTAGGCGGCCGCACACTTTACCCTGAGTTTGATAGTTTGTTCCAAGTTAAGTGTAAGAGGTTAGTAATTGTCCAAAACTTTAAGTGATGGTTTAGAGCAATTGGATGAGTGTTTTGGGAGGTTGTCATGGTTGTTGAGGATCGTGTTCAAGTGTGTGCAAGAATGTGTTGTGACTTTATTTCATGATGATTGTGAACTCTTTATGAGTGCTTCTTTCGTGTGCATCTTGTGATGTGTTTGGCTTGGTTCCTTACTTTGAAATCATTGCCCCCGGTTGTTGGTTAAGCAAGTATTTATTACAGTGCTTTGGTTGAAAGTCCAGCTGGTTTTGTGTTATCGATTCAGGCAGTGGAAGGGATTATCGTGGCACACGAGCCAAGTTCACAATAAGGTCTTCCACTGGTACCTTTTTTCCCCAGTCCAGATTGGCCTTGGATGGGAAGAATTAGCTACCTTGTGTGAGCATTTGGGTTATGACTTTGTGTCATATTCCCCCCGTTGTTACTTTGGTTCTTATGGTTATGGTTTGGTTTTCGGGATCCCGGCTTCAGCTATTTATGCTACTCAACTGGTTTTCTCAGATGGTATTCTTAGATGGTTATGTTCTTTCGGTAAACCTTGGCTTGGTATCCACTTATGAGTGTTACAATCGTTGTATGTGTGGTATGATGAGTTGGCTTTGCCTCTTATATTATATGCTATATGATTGCTATGATACTGTTCTTTATGATTATCATTTTAGCATGAAACGTAGTTGCATTCTTAGTAGCTTACTGAGATTTATTCTTACCCGTTCCTTGTTTATTTGTTTTCCTTAGATAAAGGCGAGTCCAGGGGATAGGACACTTGGCACGGGAGGACGTTGAAGTGGTAAGAGTTGGGATTTGTTTTGTAAAGGCTACATTACATAGATGTATAACCTTTTGGGTAGAGTTTCCGTGACTTCATCATCTTGTAACACCTATATTTTGGATAATGTTGGTGTATGTACATTTGTATAGAAGTTTGTGAGCCTTCGGGTTAAGTACTTTCGTTGTGAAAGTTGTTTGTAAAGTTTGTTTGAAAGTTAAATGGAAGTCTTTGAACTTCAAGTGTTGATTTTGTTAAACTTTATGAAAGTATATTTCGAAAAATTTTCTAAAGTGTTTTATGACGTCTTCCAATCGTGTCCCGAGCATGGGGCCAAGTAGGACCACGGGTCTGGGGCGCGACAGTTGGTATCAGAGCTAGGTAGTAGATGGTCTAGAATGACTAAATGACCTAGGAGGGTAGTAGTGTATAGAGTGAGTAACGTCGAGTGTCTTATGCAGGTACATATTAAAAATGGTTGGGACAGAAGGAGATCAGTCCGGATCTTCGGGGCAAGATAATGCTAGAGAAGAGGCTCGAATAATGTTCCAAGGCATGTTTGAAGCTGCAATGAAAACAATCAATGATCAGAGGCAAGAGAGGGAACAGGCACCACCAAGATATAGGTTAGAACAGTTTTTGAAAATGAAGCCTATGGGATATGATGGAGAGCCCAATGATACTAAATCTGAGAGATGGATTGAAGCTATAGAAAGATCTTTAATGTTTTGCAATGTACGGAAGAGGATAAAGTCCGATTTGCAACTTATAAACTGATTGGAGCGGCCGAGTATTGGTGGAAAGCGGTGAAGGATAATTGGGATGAGAAGCATGTACCATATGCTTGGGAGACTTTTGTGAAGAGATTCAAAGATCATTTCATTCCTAAGGTGGACCAAGACAGAAAAAAGGTTGAATTTCTTAATCTAGAGCAAAATATGATGACTGTAGCTAAATATGTTGCAAAGTTCACTGAATTGGCTAGGCATTGTCAATATTTGGTGGCAACTGAAGAAAGAAAGACAATGAGGTTCGTGAAAAGATTGAAGACATTTTTCAGAGCACAGCTTATCTCCCACAAATTTTAGAATTTGCAGGATGCGATTGATCGTGCTTACCAGGTGGAGCATGATATTGTTGAACATAAGAGAAAGATGGAGGCAACGGGTGGAGGAAGACAAGGAGGACAGGGGAAGCAATAACAACAACAACAACGTGGTGATAGTAGAGGATCTCAAGGTGCATCTTCATAGTTTAGGGGATCTTCTCAAGAACAGTCGGGTAACAGAAATCGAGGTAACACTTCAGGGAGTCAGAACAAAAGGGTTTGTAACTATTGTTAGAAAGAGGGGCATTCTGAGGAAAGATGTAGGAAGAAACAAGGTAAATGCGTGAACTGTGGTCAGTTGGGTCATTATCAGAGGGATTGTCCCAGGCTAAAGAATCAGTCTTCGGGAAGTGTAGTTGGGTCTTCTCAGGGCCAGAAGAGGGATTCTTCATGGAGGCCTAAGGTGCAGGGTCGTGTCTTTGCCATCACTCAACAACAGGCTTCAGATTCTTCTATTGTGATAGGAGGTATAATTTCTGTGTCTAGTTTGAGGGCACGAGCACTTATAGACCCTGGCTCTTCGCATTCTTATGTGTCTGTGCACTTTGCTTCTCGATTGCATTTGTCTTCTGAATCTCTACCTTATGTGTTAGAGGTGTCTACTCCTATAGGGGAGTGTTTGGTGACCAATAAGGTGTTTCATTCTTGTGATGTGCATATACGTGATCATGTTTTACCTGCTGATTTAGTTATCCTTCCATTACAAGATTTTGATATTATTTTGGGTATGGATTGGTTGAGTAAATATTATGCATCTGTTGACTGTTTTAAAAAGGTGGTCACATTTTCTATCTCTAATTTCCCTGAATTTACTTTTGAGGCTATTCTCTGGGATAGAGAGATTCGTATCATTTCTTATGTGAAGGCTAGAAGGTTATTGAAACGTGGTTGTGTGAGATTCTTGGCCAGTGTTCTTGATACTACTAAAAGGGTTCCTTAAATAGAGGATGTGCCTATTGTTAGAGAATTTTCAGATGTATTTTCTTCTGAGTATGCTATGACTCCCGATAGGGAAATCGAGTTTTGTATTGACTTGCTTCTAGGTACAGCTCCAATATCTGAGACACCGTATAGAATGGCTCCTGCTGAGTTAAAAAGTTGAAGGTTCAATTACAAGAGTTACTTGATAGAGGATTCATCCGCCCTAGTGTATCGCCGTGGGGAGCTCATGTGTTGTTTGTAAAGAAGAAGGATGGATCCTTGAGACTGTGTATTGATTATCAGAAGTTGAATCAGGTAACCATAAAGAATAAATATCCTCTACCTCATATTGATGACTTGTTTGATCAACTACAAGGTTCAGTCGTCTTTTCAAAGCTTGGCTTGAGGAGTGGGTATCATCAGTTGAAGATTCATTCTGAAGACATTTCTAAAACTGCTTTCCGTAGTAGGTATGGTCATTATGAATTTCTTATTATGCCTTTCGGGTTAACAAATGCTCCAGCTGTATTTATGGATATGATGAATCGGGTCTTCAAACCTTATCTTGATACCTTCGTGGTTGTATTCATTGATGATATTCTTGTTTATTCAAAGTCTCGGGAGGAACACGAGCAGCACTTGCAAATGGTATTATCTATTCTTCGGGAGGAACAATTGTTTGTGAAGTTCAGTAAATGTGCTTTTTGGCTCGATGAAGTATCTTTTCTTGGGCACGTGATAGAGGCATATCAGTTGATCTATCCAAGATTGAGGCTATTGTGAGTTGGAAGAGGCCAGAGTCAGTGTCAAAAATTCGAAGCTTCTTGGGGTTAGCTGGGTACTACAGAAGATTCATTGAAGGGTTTTCTAAAATTGTAACTCTATTGACTCAGTTGACTTAAAAGAATGTGCCTTGGGTGTGGAATGACAAGTGCCAACTCAGTTTTGAGGAATTGAAGAAGAGATTGACTACTGCTCCTATTCTCGCACTACCTAATGGAAATGATGATTTGGTGATATATAGTGATGCTTCTAAAGAAGGCCTCGGGTGTGTGCTAATGCAGAATGGAAGGGTGATTGCGTATGCTTCAAGGAAGTTGACTCCGAGTGAGCAGAATTATCCTACCCATGACATGGAACTTGCGGCTATTGTCTTTGCGTTGCACAAGCGGAAACATTATCTTAAATGGAGCAAAATTTGAGATTTTTACCGATCATCAAAGTTTGAAGTATCTTTTCTCACAAAAAGAGTTGAATAACAGGCAAAGAATATGGATGGAGTTATTAAAGGACTATGATTGTACTATCTCTTATCATCCGGGTAAAGCAAATGTAGTAGCTTATGCCATTAGCCGGAAATCTTATGTAGCTTCATTGATGGTTCGAGAATGGAAGATGTTAGAGGATGCTCAAGATTGGTGTCCTTATGAATCAAAGCATGGAGCTATATTTGCGAATATTAAAGTATCGATAACTTTTATTCAACAGATAAAGGATGCTCAGAAGGATGATCCCGAATTAATGAAGATTGTGGATAAATTCAACGATAAAATTTTGAAGAATTCTCCCTTAGTTCTGAAGGAGTATTGAGTTTTAGAGGTCAATTGTGTGTGCCTAACATTGATGGGATCAAATGCCAAGTTCTTGATGAGGGCCACAAGTCTAGATATACTATTCATCCCAGAAGTACGAAAATGTATCAGAATTTGAAACATCATTTTTGGTGGAATAATATGAAGCGGTAAATAGCGGAGTATGTGTTTAAGTGTTTGACTTGTCAACAAGTTAAAGCCGAACATCAGAGACCCGCAGGTTTACTTCAACCTTTAGAGATACCGGAGTGGAAGTGGGAGCATGTTACAATGGATTTTGTAACTGGATTGCCTCGTACTCGTAGAAAATTTATTGCAGTTTGGGTAATCGTGGATAGATTGACAAAGTCTGCTCATTTCTTACCTATTGATATTGGCTACTCGATGGAGAAGCTTGCGACTTTGTATATTTATGAGATTGTGAGATTGCATGGAGTCCCAGTGAGCATTGTATCTGATCGTGACCCTAGATTCACATCTCGGTTTTGGCAAGCGTTTTAGAAGGCTCTGGGTTCCGAATTGAGGTTCAGTACAGCTTTTCATCCTCAGACAGATGGTCAATCAGAAAGAACTATTCAGATTCTTGAGGATATGTTGAGAGCTTGTTCTGTTGACTTCTCAGATTCTTGGGATTCCCATTTACCTCTAGTGGAATTTGCTTATAATAACAGTTTTCAGTCTAGTATTGGGATGGCTCCATATGAAGCCTTGTATGGGAGGAAATGTCGGTCTCCGATTTGTTGGGTTGAATTGGGAGAAGCAAATATTTGGGGTGTTCAGATGGTTAATGAGTCAGTTGAGAAGATTAAACTTATTCGGGATCGCTTGAGTACCGCTCAGAGTAGACAGAAAAGCTATGCCGATCACCGAAGGCGAGACCTCGAGTTTGAAAAGGGTGACTTCGTGTTTCTAAAGGTTTCACCTAAAGTGGGGATTTGAAGGTATGGGAAGAAAGGCAAGCTAGCACCAAGGTATATTGGCCCATTTGAGATTCTTGGAAGAGTTGGAGATCGTGCCTATCGTCTTGCGTTACTTCCTTCTCTTGATAAGATTCATAATGTGTTTCATGTCTCTATGCTTCAGAAGTACGTGTATGATCCTTCTCATGTTTTGTCTGAGGTTCCCGAGGATATTGAGCCGAGTATGTCTTATGAAGAGCATCCAGTCCAAGTGATTGATTCGAAGGTCCAAGAATTGAGAAATAAGAGTATTCCTCTTGTTCGAGTGGTATGGAGGAATCACAATGTGGAAGAGTCGACTTGGGAGCTTCGGGAGGAGATTGAGAGGAAATATCCTTGGTTGTTTGAGGGCCGAGGTAAGTAACCCTAAAATTCGGGCCGATTTTTTTTAAGGGGGAGTGATTGTAACGACCCCAAAACCCACCCTAATTTTCTAATCTTAAAATAGAAATTATGTGTGCATATTATGTGTTAGATAATATTTCTTGACTTGCATATATTATTTGAGTATATGTGATAGTTGAAGTGTTAGTAGAAAATTTGTTAAGTTAAATGAATGAGTTAGTGAAACTATAGGGTTATATGTGAAAATATAACTAAAAGGGTTTAGTTGTTTAAAATGGAACTAGGAGGGTCCTAAGTGAAACTTGGTAAATATCAAAACTCACACTTATCCTCCCATCTCTCTCTCTCTCTGCGTTTTACATAAACACACACACTAAAAAGTTCTCCCTCCATGCTAAGTTAACAAGAAAAGGTAGGGTTCTTGACTTTGGTATTTTTTATCATTTTATTTACTACTCCATTTTAAAATCTAATTACACCAAAATGTTCAGGGTGTTGAGTAGAGTATTCCTACCCGATCAAATATTATTTTCTCGATACTTTTCCGAAAATAGGTAAGTTACTAATCCCCCCTTTAAATGTTAAAATGGTCATATATGTGATATATGTGATGTATGAACACTTTGTTGTATTATTTATTAAGAAACTTGAAAAGATATTAAAGTTGGTGAAAGTTGATGTTGATGTTGATGTTGTAAAGAAGCTAGTTTAGTGTTGTGTAACTCAGTTGTATTGAGTTATATCTGGTAAGATAGAAGTTGGGGTAGTACTTTTGGGACGGTGAAACGAAGAGTGTATATATAAACAGCCTATTTTGAGCCTGTCGGGTGATGTGGGCGGCCGCCCACTAAGGGCGTGCGGCCGCACATCTTATCAGACTGGTTTTGTTCATGAAAACAGAGCAAGTGGGAGACCGCACACCCAGTTTAGGGGGACGCACACTTTACCCTAAGTTTGATAGTTTGTTCCAAGTTAAGTGTAAGAGGTTAGTAATTGTCCAAAACTTTAAGTGATGGTCTAGGGCAATTGGATGAGTGTTTTGGGAGGTTGTCATGGTTGTTGAGGATCGTGTTCAAGTGTGTGCAAGAATGTGTTGTGACTTTATTTCATGATGATTGTGAACTCTTTATAAGTGATTCTTTCGTGTGCATCTTGTGATGTGTTTTGCTTGGTTCCCTACTTTGGAATCATTGCCCCCGGTTGTTGTTTAAGCAAGTATTTATTACAGTGCTTTGGTTAAAAGTCCAGCTGGTTTTGTGTTATTGAGTCAGGCAGTGGAAGGGATTATCGTGGCACACGAGCCAAGTTCACAATAAGGTCTTCCACTGGTACTTTTTTTCCCCAGTCCAGATTGGCTTTGAATGGGATGAATTAGCTCCCTTGTGTGAGCATTTGGGTTATGACTTTGTGTCATATTCCCCCCGTTGTTACTTTGGCTCTTATGGTTATGGTTTGGCTTTCGGGATCCCGGCTTCAGCTATTTATGCTACTCAACTGGTTTTCTCAGATGGTATTCTCAGACGGTTATGTTCTTTCGGTAAACCTTGGCTTGGTATCCACTTATGAGTGTTACAATCCTACCTCTGCTTCTTGTCCTAAAGTGAAAAAGGTCTAAAAATCGAGTGAGCTGGAGCGCAGCCATCTTATCCACTGAACTAGCTAGAAGCTATCGCTTCGGGTCGAAGCACTAAAAGAAAAGGACCGGGAAAGGCGGCGGCATAGGAACCGCGGGACCCCATACTAGTAAAGGGAAAACGGAAGTGCGCTCCTGCGCACCAGCTGAAAAAGGAATATCATGATATGGATAGTAATGGGGGAGCATGGGACAAAAAATAAATCCACTTGGTTTGAGACTTGGTACAACCCAAAGTCATCATTCACTTTGGTTTGCAAAACCAAAAAATTATTCTAAAGAGCTACAAGAAGATGAAAAAATAAGATATTATATCAAGAATTATGTAGAAAAAAATATGACATCCAGCGTCAGGGCACTTATACGTATTGAGATTGAAAAAGCCGTTGATGTAACTACCATGAAAATCTATATAGTACCCGCACCCGCAGAAGTATTCAATGAACATTACCGGCGAGAAAGCCTATTTTCGGACTTTTTCTAAAAAGAAGTGGAAAAAATTCATTCGATTGAAACCTTATTTTGCGGCGAGGAATTCCCTTACTTAGACTCCTTTCCTTTTAGGACAATGAAATGTATGACAGGATCAATCCCGAAATTCTTTTCTAGAATGTCTAATATCCGTTTTATATCTTCTACGCGAAAGTGTTCCATTTTCATAAGATCTTCTTGACTGTTATTCACTAAAGTGCGCTCCTGCGCACCAGCTGAAGAATCTTACCTGGGGCGAAAACCAAGAAGTTCCGGAAAAAAGGTCCTTTTTTTCATCGAAAGAATGCCCCGGGAAGTCCTTTATTCCGAACGTCCCCCATTTGAATTCTGAAGGCTGCGGCTCCCGCACTGACAAGATGCCTCGGAAGGCCAGCAATCTGCAGGGATGTTAAGCGGAGGAAATATTGGTTAAAATTGAAAAAACAGACCGCCCTCTTGCAAGAACGGACTAAGAGGGTCAGCTACCCAGCCAGTTAGGAGAAATGCCCACCGCCAGTCATTGCTTTCTCAAGGGTAAGCAAGGTCGGGGAGTGCCGACCGATCCCGTCTGAAGACGGGAAAGGAAGATAGTAGGGAGGAAGGAGGTCCCCTGTGCCTTTAGGTGGGGGAGCCTCCGCCCCGACCGAGTAGTAGTAGTTGTTGTTGCTATCTCCCCCTGAGGGGACGAGCAATAGCGAAGGGGGGAAACAATCCTTTTATATAGTATACCCGGTAAAGATCTTCCAACCTTTTCACAATTACAGTTCACAGCGCCCTTGACTAAACTAAGATAATAGTGCCGTCAAGGGGCTTGAAAGCTTACCTCTTATTAGAGAAAGGTTTGGAACCCTAGTTTTGGAGTTTTCGCCCCAACTTCGGTTAGCCACCGAAGGCAAGCCTTAGACCGTAGCTTGCTGCTGAAAAACGTAATAGGCTAGCGCAGCTCGCTTCGCTCTTCAAGCTCCGCCCCCCTTACTAAACGTCTTCATCTATAAAGAGAAATCTTCCTTTGGTTGAAGGTAAGCTTTCAAGCCGTAGCTTGCTGGTTTTTCCATCATCCAATCCAAAAAGAAAGAGAATGAAAGCTGGCGAAAAAGAAATGAAGACTTTGCTGAGGGACGAAGCTTCGTTCCTCAGCAAGCTAATAAACTCACTCAGAAGAAGAAAGAGCACCCGAACCAAGATCTGTTGAAATAAATCGAGACTCTTATCGGTCTGCCAAAGGTGCTGAAAAGCGCAGCACTTCCCTGCGGGGCTTCTCTTTCATTAAGTTTTCCGGAACACCCTGGGGGAACCTCGGCGAACTGATCAACGAGAAAGAGGGCTTTAAGGCGAACCGTATGGCGGCGTAAGAATCAACAAAAAAGTCTTTTGCGATGAGACCCATCTGAGCATAGTCTTTACTTTAAGCAGGAAGCATCAACCACTCTATTGTCCACTTCTAATAAACGTGATTGACCCAATTCTAGATCATCTTCTGGAATCGTATAACTGTCAAAAGTGAGTGACTGTTCATCGGAACTGTTATAGTCCGAATACTCATAAGTCCAATACCATTGATGTCCAATAGCTTTGATAGTAATGGCTGGATCTACTACTACCTCGTCCATTGAGTATAAGAGAGCAAATGATGGTATAGCAATGAACATCGGGATGATACTAGGAAAGATGGTCCGAAGAATCTCGATAGTAGTTCCATGAACAATCCTTTGCGGGATTGGATTTTTTTTATAGTGGAAATGCCATAAAGTGCGAACCAAGATCCATGATACGAAAACCAAAATCAGAATGAGGAAGAAAAAGATATCTCAAATGCAAATTACAACGCTCTGATAGGGAGGGATTGGATCCACACAGGGTGGGCCATACCTTCTTCTTTACACCACTTTTTTTTTTTTTTAGCTACTGGCTTAAACAAGAAGGAAGAGCTTTTTAGAAAGATTGACGGGTAGGCATCTTTCTCTCTTCTTTCTCTCTTTACTGCCCTTTCTCTTCTTCCCCTTGCCGACTCTGAACTAACTCATGCTTGAATGTGAACAACCGATAGTAAGTAAAGCAGCATTCAATAGAAGGCCTTTCTCAAAGTCCACTTTCTCACTTCCCTTCTTGCTTTAGAAAGATTGCAGCTAGCGTGCTTGACTAATATAATAGAAATTCAAGGCTCTTACCCCTAGATGTCCAGTCAACTGCTGCGCCTCAACGCATTTCGGGGAGAACCAGCTAGCTCTGGGTTCGCAAAGTAGATCCAAGAAGAGCATTTTTTTGTCTCCCCCCTGGGAATTCTTTTCTCAAAATAAGCTCTTTGAAGCATTCAATCGAAGATGAGATTTGCTGAATTCTCAATAAGTTTGTGTAAGTGAGGGACAATGGCAGGCCAAGAATGAAAGGTAACTCTGCACGCTGGAAGGTGGACCGCAAGATTTGGCTCACCGCCAAGAAAGACTGCACTGCTTTGGGCCCAGGAAGCGAAGGGAATGAGCTCGGCTGCTTCTCCTCCAAACTTCCTTTCTATCTACCAGTTGAAAAGGTTAGACTTCTCTTTTCTTAGTTTTGACCTATCGATCTTGAATAGTCTCCTTCGTCGCCCCTAAGCCCTTGTCGAACTGGAGCCTTATGCCATCTACTCAAAGTACCTTTTGGAAATCTCGTTCATAGGTCTCCTGGGGACTTTATTAGCCTATCTATGAAGATTCTTCCTCTAGAAAGATAGATCCACTGGGGAATGAGATTTCTTTCTTCGACTAGCTCTACTATACTATGCTTACTTAAATACTAATGCTACTCTAGGGAGAGTCCCATTGTTCACTATAAGACTTTTGAGGGGAGCTTTCTTAGCATAGGCTACACAGATTCTACTTTCCTTTTCAGATGTTGCTTATCCGGGCTTGGAAGCAGATAGGAGAGATTCAAGGCTCTCAATCCCTGTCAACTCAAGACGATAGGCTCGATTTGATAGTGATTATGATTCCTAAATGGTTGAAGTGTTCATTCTATTCAGGACCTTCCACCAAAAGTCGTTCCGCTGATGTTGATTAAGCTGCTCTCGTGGATTGAGATATAGCTGGCTTCGGATGCGGCTTGGGAGGAAGAAAGAGGCAGTTCAGCTGTCTGATAGCAAGAATGGATGGACCAACACTCATATTTGATGAAGCCTTTTACCACTCGATAGAAGTAGCGAAACCAATATGAAACACTCCTACACGGAGCCTATAGGTATCATATCCCTCTGCGCCAACTAACAGCTGCAGTAGGCATCGCATTCAGGGAAGAGGCGGTCAAGCCGGAAATCCAGTAATCAAAGCCTTCCCTTGCCAAAGTGGAGCTTTTTTCTTCTCGCTAACGATCGGCCTTCTTTTCTTCTTGCAAGACCG